>CAAKMY010041601.1:0-11270 GCA_901111285.1 Corrigiola litoralis
GAGGAGGGGGGTGCGGGGGGATGCGGGCAGTTGCCCCTTAAATCATCCATTGAGGCGAATAATGTAAACATTAAGCTCACAACCCATTATATCCTATCTAAGTATCTATTTGCCTTCAACTCATAATGCCCACAAACAGGATGAAGTTTATGGGAACGAACCTAACGATCTGGGTCACACACCCAATAAAGAGACAGCAAAATTTGGCTCAGCCTGCTACTAGTCTCGCCCTCAAAACATCAGGTTCAACTGCGGGATCAGCTGTGTTAATATCTTTCAATGATCAAAGTCACTACTAAGACACCTTGCCCTTACTTGACTAACTCTATTAACATGTTAGAGACGGTCTACTTCATTGTCGCACCAGGAAACTTTTCCATGGTTTCTCGAACAAAGATTCACATATATGAAAGCCATAGAAGTCAGCAAACAGCAGAATCATCAGCTGCAACGATGGCATTGATCCTACTGAGAAAAAAGTGAACAGTTGGCTTGTTTCATGCTATGTTACTCGAACACCATAGGAAGTGTCAGACACATTTGAAGCATCCGACATGGATGCGACAAGCATTTTAAGTTTGTTTTCAAGGATCATACACATGCATCCAAGTATCAGATACGAGTGTCTGACACGGGTACATCAAGGTAGATGAAGGATCCAAGTAAGAAAGGTTTCATGTGCGATTGTGCAAAGCAAGGCACTAGCATTGCAGACTACGGATAATACCTATTAGCCATTTATAAGTTAAGGGAACTAACAAGATTCCCCTTCGATTTATAATTTCTTTTATCTTTGGTGGTGAGGGTGGAGATAGGAGGACCTAATTCGCTAAGGAAGAAGACAAAATAAGCTAAACAGTGAATTGATAGGATAAGGTGCAGTAGAAACAGCTAACTTTAAAACTAGAAAAAAGCTAGCCTAGATCTTCATCCCATTACCAACAAATGTGCTTTGTCATGATTGTTCTTTAGAATATTGGACATCCAATGATTAATTCACAGTAACAGTACGAACTTTCTTTGCGGGAACAGCACATTAGCCCGACCATCAAAGGCGGTAAGAGTACAATTTTTCCAAAAAACCAGGTAGGTCTTTTTGAATCCAGTTTTATTCACTAATACCTAATATGTAACTCTTCACTACCCAATACCACAGGATTAACATCGTATTAAATTTTAGTAGACCATAAAAGACGGTCTATACAAGGTCGCGATGCGTTCAAAATTGAAGCATTGTTTTGACTGATAATATGTTGAACTGAAGTAAACAAAGATTGTTGAACTCAACTGAATGGGACAGAGTTAAATTATTTCACTCAACCAATAGCCCTCTATACCTCATCAAAATCCTTTTCCATTGGACTCAAATCTAAGTGTATGCCCAAAATCTTACAGGTTCTACATAAAATTGGTATATATTTCTAAACAAGTAAAATTTAGTTATGTTAAAAAGTTGAGAACTAAACTGAATGGGACAAGACTAAAATGAATCAGAAGTTAAATTGCCGAATTTCATGAGGTAAGTATAGGGTCTTACTGTATGGACTGGACTCCAACGCTCACTTGCAAGCTCATACCCATTCGGGTCGTCACCAGGAGGATGAAGGATTGATATGCAAACACGGCCATCTGAATAAACTGTGCATTCAACCAGCAAGCATCGATCACTATGATTAATGTGAAGAAAATATAAACTAGTAACTAGTAATACACAAAGCAAAAGATGATAAAGAGTAAACCAACCGTTGGGATGCCATATATCTGATGTGAACCTCACTGTTGGTGGGCTATTAGGATAATTCTGCGGAAATGTCATAATGGCATTGAAAAATCCCCCTTCACTACACAAGATAAGGATTCCAATATTACTAACCACCTCAAAAATACAACTGATACATCAAACAAACACCCATGTTCATGCAGGCAGTACAGCTTGCCAATAACTAGTTTGTCACAAGAAATCCTATAGCAAAAGAGATCAAATGAACAACTACATCATGACATACAAGATATACCTTTAATTATCACTCATTTTGACCTCAATTGAGACTAACAACATTACAGATCAAATTAAAAGTTCCTCACAAGAAAACCAACAGCAAAATGAGATCAAATGACCTGCTGCAACATCAAATTCAGCATTAACCAATAATTAATGTTCATTTTAAAGCTCAATTATTCCTCATAAGCCATAAAAGCTAGGATCTTGACAGCTTAATCACAGAAATGAAACAAAAACTCATCAATTTAATAAATTGGCAAAAACCCAATTCAAGAATTGAGATCAGCACCTCAATCCCCAACCCAAGATCATCCAACAAATCACAAATCACTTATAACAATCCCAACTCAACTAATACCATAAACCATCAAGAAAACCATAAAGATTCATACTTTACAAATAGAAATGAGTGAGAATTCATACTAAAGTGTATCAGGGGGTCCAATAATTGTCACACTCCATTCAAACAAATTATTCTCATCAACCAATCCAGCTGAAAATCCATCAACAGGGTTCTTGCAAAGATCTGCAAAAAACACAACCCAATTAACAACCCATCACAGAAATCAATCAAGAAACAACAAAAATCAAACAACCCAATAACACAATCAACCAATCCATCAATACAACACCAATTAAAATGAGATCAACTGCAAAATGAAACCTTTGAGCTGCTTTTGAAGCAAAAGAGATGCTTGAGATGGTGAAGCCATAGAAAATTAGTGAGAGATAGAGAGAAATGTAAAACCCAGTTAAAATTTAAAGAGAATTATTGTTGATATTAATATCAAGAAGGGATTTTTTGGCTTAAAAAGAAGATTCCAGAAATGAGGTCGCTTGAGAATCCACAACTTTGCTTTTTCTTTCTCTCTCTATCTCCACTAATTATGTGATATCTCTTCTAATAAATATTATTTTGCATGGAGGTCCAAATTGTTTTCCTTATTATTATGATGATGACATAATATTATGGATTTATATTCTTTCTGTAAAAAAGAAATAATAAATATTATTTTGCATGCAGGTCCAAATTTGTTTACCTTATTATTATGATGTGACATAATATTTTTTATATTTTTTCTGTCAAAAAATATTATTTATATATATTTTACTAAGTCGAAATTCTTGGTTAGATTGTACAGTCTAATTATCAGGTCAAATATGTCAACAAATAGGTTTTGAATGAGCACATATATTGAAAACTAAAGCAAACATAAGTACAGTACTTGTGAATGTAGTTTAGTTTTAGGGAGATATTAGTCGAACTCAAACATGTTCACTTTCGGCTTCTTTTGTTTGTATACTTAGGACTTTGGAGTACATTTTAAGTTTGCTTAGCTACGAATTTCAATATCTTGTGTCATGTAAAATTATGAGTTCTAACTTTATTGAGTATGATTGAAAAGGTCCATGCATTTAGTGTTTTGGTTTAAAATGAGTCTGTGAAGTAATATATAAGAAAAGAGTAGTCAAATATCGTTGATTGTGATTTCTATTCTAACATATGTTTAAAACGTAACTTTTTACCATCGAATTTTGTCTTTTGAAAAATGTGATTGTATTACGACAAAATGTATATGCTTGTCATGTAATATGAGATTAGTTGAAGTCGTCTAATGGTATGATTTATTTTTACGTTGTAGATTGAAAAATTGTAATGTGATTAGCAAAAACAAAGTGAAATGTCAACATGAATTGGAATATTGATATGTGAATTTTCTTATGATATACATCCTCCAAATATCTTATACTACATTAGTAATTTGTTATAAACACCAAAAAATATTGTTATTAGGGTCACTAAATGTCATCAAGCCGTAGAGAATTTATTGTCACTGAGATGCAACCAATTCACAATATTCGTAAGGTAAATCGGCTTTAAAGCTAGTGATGTACTAACGAGAATGAGTGTATTTAATCATTTAAAACGGGAGAAAATACCAAGCTAGCTCTCAACTAGAAAAGTGAACTGTCGTCAATATGTCATACTTATATATCAATAAAAACCAGATCTAGAAAACTAATTATGCATTAGGTACTGATATTGTTATTACTTATTGTGCATGAAATTTCAGTTAAAATCTCAAATCGTAAAAGAAAAGCAAAACGAGATTTCATATTGTAAGGTCACTACATGGTTTTCTTTGACTTCTCTTGTTCTATCTTGTACTAAAACTAGTAGGCAAACAAGTAGTGAACAACTATGAACCTTGTTGTATATGTACTCGTGCTAATACTAATGGCGAACGACTATGGACCTTGTTGTATATGTACTCGCTAACCCTCGAAAACTACACATAACATCTCTAGTACACACCCAAAAAGTTTCAAATGGAAATTTCTTTTTGCATGCTTAGTTTAAATTAATTCAATCTCTCCCAAATTATATTAACATATACATTATCATATTACAACATCTGGAGACTCATTTCGGCAGAATGAAATAGCGTAACATTTGCGAAAGAATGTAACGCTAACCCCTTTCATTCCATGGTCACCGTTTGCCTAATAGATTTGCAAGTTGATTGTGTTATCCAACAAGGCAACATGACCAAAACAAAGAGCAGAAACACGAGCGGAAACAAAGAACAAAGACCTCTCACGTGAAGAGGTGATGAAAGCATGGGAAACCAGGCACCGAAAAAAGCAAATATTTCGAGTTACGCAAGAAAGTAACGGTGGAGAAATGTCCATGCTACTACTATTATGCATGCACTGTCCTACTGGTTCGAATACAAATATCATCATATACTTTTGACCACTTTGGAATCTCTTATTCTCTTTACCCGTAAATTTGCCTATCCCTGTATTCCTGTCTGCACTCTGCTTTTTGCCAAACACAAAAACATAGATTCCCGGCCACTCCCATGACTCATGATCATCTTGGTTCTCTCCGTTTATCTATCTAATACTACTATTTCTTTTCTCTCTCCATATACTCAAACTCAACCCTGGAACAAATTTTGGGATAATATACCGAGACCATAGTTAAATACGTACACATTAATCCCTCCTTAGACCAGCATGATAATCTCCCCCTCTTGCTTCCTGGATTGAGCTGATTAGCTTAAGGTGACTAATTCTTTATGCCTTTTAGCCGTCTAAGGTCACAAGTCAGGAGTTTACCGAACGTGTACACAAAGGGTGGCGACCACAAGCTTCAACGTTCTAACAATAAACTAAACACATTCTTATATATAACCAATAATCGAAAGTGTTCCTAATAACGAATTAACGATAGACATTACATGGAGTTCATGACACAAATTAGCTCCAGCTAGGTCAGACAGTTTACAAATTCAGGTGTATCCATTTGCCAACTTAGTTAACAGTTGTGACTTGTGACTGTCTGACTGATTTAATACATTGAACATAAAAATAAAAACGATTAACACAATATATAAGTTTTTTGCTACCAATTTAACTCCAAACTTACGTCCATTGATCCATCGATACAGACTACACTTGGTAGAAACAGAACAAATTAAAGCTCACAAGTCTTAGCAAATCTACGTTACTGGTCCCTTCTTTTATTTGGGACATTCTTCAAACTCTAGTGTCTAGTGGCAGAAAATGACCTTGAGCTCACGTGGGGAAGAACAGTCATGCATAAGAGAAGGCTTATCATGGGCATAAGTGAAAGTAGCAGGACAAGCTTGCTTGAAGTACCTAGAGTAATTAGACTCATGACATGTCTGTGGGCTGTTATAGTGGCCCCTACAACACAGGTCATCCCTGTTTTTGAAGGCCTCGCACCCACTCATACAGCCCACAACAGGCCCATGACCACCATAGTTCCTAAACTTCAATGGCTCAGGACAGCCCGGCAACAAGTCGGGCTTGCAGCCCACAACAGGGCACACACCCTTGCCCTCATGTGGTGTAACGGTCATGGGCAGGTTAAACCCGTCCACAAGGCTCACCTCGTAAGAAGACTGGTCCTTTTGGCCTGCATGGTGCAAGGAGAACTGTGCCAGGGTTGCTGGGGCTGCACCACCAAGCCCATTGCACTCTAACCGGCCCCCGCAGTCGCCAGTGGCACACTTGAAGTGGCCATTGGAGTAATCACAGTTGGTCCTGGCCCATATACGGCCTGACCAGTGTGAGTTGGGGGCCGGGAAAGAGCGGTGAGAAAGGGCTGGGAGAGCAAACCCACCTTTCTCTAGGACTGGGAAGCCTGAGTTGGGCTGGATGGCGGGCCAGATGGTGAATGGGCAGTTGTTGAATACAGTGAGCTTAAGCTGAGCTTGGGCCAAGGTGAGAAATGCTAGGAAGGAGAGGAGTGACAAAGGAGAAATGACTGCCATTTTGTGTTACTTCACTACAGGAAATGTTTGGATGCAAATATGCAATGAAGTAGATAAATTTGAGGTGGTATTTATAGCTGAAAGTTTGGTAAAATGAAGGAGGAAGTGGTAAATTCTTAAAGCTTGACGCGAGAAGACTAAAATGTCCTTTTGTAAGATTGTGTGTATTGATGTGTTGCAGCCTTGCAGGCTTTTGATTAAGCTTTTTTGCGTCCTCATGTGAATGATAGAGGTAAAGATGGCAGAACTTGTGAAAGTTTAAAAAAGTTTGTGATAGCTTGCATGGAAATTGGTAGTAGTAACCATGAAGGCTAGACATGGACAAAGATGGCACGAAATCACTTGCTAGAAGTGTTACAGTACGAAACAAGTTGTTTGTTAATAGTAAATAGTAGTACTGGTAGTATCAGACAATGTAAAATAGTGTCGATCAATAAGCTTAGTGTTTACCGTTTTGTGACATAAAATCTCATCCTGCTTAGCCAATTGAAAAGGACAATCTAATGAAATCTCAGTTAATACAAAACAACAAGTTAAGAAGAAATGAAGTGACCAATACATAAATCCAACTCTGTGTTCCAATGCCAAAGAACCAAGTGGGTTGCCTATTCTCAAATAAACCAAGTTAAGTTGCATATTTAATTTGCTTTGGTTCAGAACTCAGAAGGATCAGTGGTTATAGATTTTTGAACAGAATTTGGTGCCTTACGAGGGCCAATCCAAGAAATTGATATTCAAACATTGTCAGATCACCTCAAGACAGCTTATGGGAACAGGCCAATGGACTGAGAAATTTGGTAATTTTTTGGGTGGGGATAGCGAGCAGCGAACAAGAATGGCTATAGGCTCCGACACTCTTACAATAGCCAAGGTGGTAGCACTTCCAAGAGTATCCGAAAGAAGAGCCAGAAACAGAATACTTGATTCTAGAGCTATCACTTCTGATCTGGCCCTTCTGATCTTGAGGGTTCTTGAAATATCAAAGCTATACGGTGCATCTACTCCGTAACTAATTAAGCCTCTACGGTGTTAAATCCGTTGTTTTATACGAAGTACTATCTCTAATCGAACCACATCTTTCAAAATTTACGAAAAGAAATTCGACAGTCTTGAAAAGTTGTTGGATAATCGGGAGTACTTGAGTGTTCTATTGATCTCCAAATGGAAAGGAAAGGCTGAAACTCGGTTAATCTACTGAGTCTCAACTCCTTTATGTTTCATTCTCACACACAGAGCTCGAATACTATGTAGACATCATATCTTTGCTGTATAATATTGAAAATGAACAGAATATGTAAAAGTGTAGAACAAAGAGTTAAAATGTATTGACAGAGAAACTCAATGACGCGACAAAATGTGGCGAATATCCAAGCAAAGATGCTTAGCAAAGAAAAAGAGAGAAAATCCAAGATGAAGACAAGTGATACAGTACCAGGCGTCAGGTCCGAGGAAAAGGAAACAGCAAAAGGGGCCCGAAAGACATGTTATGCACGTTGGTTCCTGCGGATAAGCTACGAGCATTTTTCAACCAAAAAAAACAAACAGCAAAGTTTTGTGACATAATAGGTGGGCTAAGGCAATGGTAGAGGAAAACTCACGGCCCAGTTTTATCGGTGTCGGTCATCCAATATCTACCATTGACCCATTTGTAGTGCACATGACAAACAATCCAGACACCCACCTCATCCAAAGGTTCCAATACTGAGTTCATTGATATTTGGTGGAGACAGAGTACTACGGAGTACTTCGTATCTGATAAACATGGCAAGGATATTGAAAAAGAAATGATTAGATTGTAGATTATGTTGGAAGCATATCTATATTTGCTACTAAGGCAAAGGACTATTTTAACTCATTTGAAAGCATGCAAATGATGAGTAATAATTACTTAGAGAAAGCTATCATTGATGATTATGACTCACAGAAATAAACGGAGAAGAAATTATCATAGCAGGTGTTAAATATTTAAAATTGAAATCAACCACCACCATGTAACTGGAACTTTAATCTATCATCCACACTTTTCAACAAAAAAAGCCTCAGCCTTTGGCTTTCACCGTTTCACCACAAATCATGTTGGCGCTGCCCAAATTCTTACCCCTATTCCAAATTTTACCAAAAGACGCGTATGGCAAAACCAACTATTCACTTTGAAGGCAAATTGAGTAAGAGTTCAATGTTAATTAATACTGAAACAGCATACAACAATTCCACGACAACCAGGCCAGCTTGATTGCACTACTCAACTATGCATCAATGGTTAGTTCGCAGATGACATGTAATAGCTACGTAAGTAACAAGATTGAGACAAATATCAGACGACATTCAAGCTGCTTAACCTAGCAAATTTGCAAAATTTAGACAAGAGAACATCCTATGTACATGCTTATTACGGTCTAAATGTAGATTAGATGTGTAGAACCATCAAGAAATGATGCCTGAACGGCACATGGCGATCGCTTGATGAAACCAATAACATCAAATATGTCTCGGTTGCTCCTAGCTGCTGTGCTACTCATACTCGTCCCACAAAGTTTGTAGTAATGATGAGCAAATAAGAGCATGGGAAAGTGCTCAATCAGAAAGGTTAGCTACCTTCATCAGATTCAACAAACACATAATTACACATAATGAGCAGCCTAGTGAGACAGAAGAAAGTTAGACACTGGTATAAAAGAGGCAACAATATCAGCTAGTGTTAAGAAAGTTGAGCTAGTGTTATATTCTTTTTCACCATCATTTTGTCAGCAAACGACTGTATTAAGCTAACCACTACAGACAACTGAAGATACTCCATAGATATTTGTGGAGCCCAAATCCCTACAGAAAAAACTTGGCTTGGGCGAATGAGAACCCAAGATTCAAACAATCTATCATGGACGGAATCATAACTAGAAAGAAATTCTACTCACAATGAGGTGGAACCCAGATTGCTCATCTCTTCAATCCCAAAACCAGCATATAAAAGCAACCAGAAGAAACATCATACAATATCTCAACTTATGCACCTATCACGAAGTATGCACAAGTAAAAGCCACGCTGCATCTTCCTAGCTCTTTTACTTATTACCACTATAACTCATACACTGATGGCAAAAAGGCATACACTCATTCTCCTCCTTTCGACATGCTTGCTCGTTGGAGCTTTTCAAAGCAACAACAAGCTTATCAAGGCTCAAGCTACTGAATCAGGTAAGCTACTGCCTCATTATCCCGTCAGTCAACGAACTTCCTGGATAATGCAAATTGCCATAGATCCTCAAAACTAACTTTATTACGAACATAATCCTATTGGTGAAATTTGTGTCTTTAGGAGATTTATTTTCTATTCTTCCTGCAGTCAATTTAAAGCTACGATCTCTGAGGTCTGGATCAACGTGGCAAAGCAAAACTCGAGACCCTATTTGGGTAGGTCTTAAGCTAGTTTCCCTCAGATTTGACTATAAAACATGGCAAGAATAAATGTCATCACTAGACTTCAACACTTGCCTAACCAAACGAAGTACTATGTATCGCAGGATGAGGAGAAAAGAATCCATAAAGCGCCATCTGGAGCCAACCCAATCGGGAATCAGCGCCCACCAACAAGACCGTGAACAACTGCACATGATTCGGCAACAAGAGTAGAGCTGATAATGCAAGACCATGCATTTATAAGTTCAAGATAGGATTTCATGGGTGTAAAAAACCAGAAAACATTTAAATGCACAGTTCTGTAACTCCGTTAGCTTACTGGTATAATAGCTGTATTCAAACTGGCAGTGATAGTGCAAGTATTACCTTGTGATGATGTTCACAGATTATGAACGATATTTGAAAAGGGGTTAAGGGAAAACCAAAAGATGCTTACAGCCAGGACATACGCAATCTCTAAAAGTTAAATATCCTTGCACACACTGACCAAGTAAATTCAAGATTCAAGTAGATTGTAGAAAGATTTGAGCATTTACCTCTACAGCCAGCTGGCTGCTGCTGTGCTAGACCAGATTATGCTTAATCCTTGGAAAATAAGAACACATCAACCATATAACTTGACAATATGTTCATTATCACGAATGAATTCGATTACAGAACTGGGTGAGCAGTTGCCTTTGCGGATGAAATACTTCTAAATGGCTTTGAGCATGTCGTTTGTTCAAAAAAATTCTCTGGAGTCTAGGTCACATTATAAAACCTAACGTATCCGCTCAAGGGACATTATTGCACAATCGGAGTAGCGATTAGTTGGAAGTCTCGAGTGAAACCTCAGCACTAGAGATACTTTCAAAATATACAAAACGATGACAAAGACAGTGCACATGAGGAATGTGATTAGTAGTGATTCAATTTAAGATTACCATTTTGGTTCGACAAAAATGCGGTTAGCTCAATCTACATTGCTGGGGATATGACAAAATATCGGCCTTACTATAAGAAAGTATGAAATGCATGAGCCAAGTTAAATGGCCACTACCAAATATGATCTCACTGAATATACAGAACTCGACAGAATTTACATACAAGTAAGCATTCAGTCAGCCACACGCTTCCTTTTCGATCTCTTGCTCCTCTTTGTAGTGGAATACTTAGGAACCTGTTTGCTGTCACTTGATGCATATGCCTCTTCTAGTTCCTCCTGTCAAAATTAGAATACCAAATGAAATCCACTATCGTGAATGCAACACACACTCTGACATTGCTAGCACAAGTCATCCGCAACTGAGAGTACTGCTGAATTGGTACTTGTATGGGAGGAAATATTTAGATGCAAAACAGAATTTCTCAATAAAATACAGATCACAGCCTCTACTAAAAGATAATGCTTTTACCCTTCTTTTACAAGATCATGTAAGGACAATGTAAACAGTAATAGCCCTCCCTCAGACAGATAGACAGACAGACCGACCAACAGAATCTCTTGGAGTACAAGATCTACGTTGACAATAAACATTCGATACTGTTTGAGAGAGAGGGGGGGGGGA
>CAAKMY010041605.1:0-15365 GCA_901111285.1 Corrigiola litoralis
GATCTTGGGCATGATTAGTTTAGTGTAGCTAATCACAATTAGTATGACTAATCATAGGTTTAGGAAACCAACAGGAACACCCTAGAAAGCACTCATAGCCTTCACCCATAAAGAGCGAAAGCATACTAAAATATAATGCAAAGAGTGACAGATCCCCAAGAATGATTTACAATTCCCCTCCATCTCAATGCACCAGATGCAGCCGTCAGAGCGCACTTCCAAGCAACTTTCCTTCTTTACTCGCACCAGATCCCCAAAAAATAACATGAAGAAAATCCTTTAATACCACAAACACCCACTTCTCTCTAGTACCAGTCAACCTCAGCTGAATAATGTAAGCTACATCACAAGAAGAAACAAATGGGCACCAAACTCAGAGTTCTTCCCCAGTCCCAAAACATGACACATACATCAGGGCTCATAGCTGTAACAGGTTTATGGCTTTAAAGATCATCATCAATTTTAGGAACAAATTTCTAAAGTACCTTGAGCTTCTAACTTTTTCCTTATGTACCCCTCTTAGCGGCGTTATATCCTGAGGTACCACTTTTTCTTATATTGTCTGTAACGCTGATAGTATTCAAGTTAGTAAAGGTAAATTGATCAGATTTTTATCATTAGATATAGAAGCCCCACCTAACCACCCTGTCTCCTCTCACAAAAGCATCCCAACACAAACATCGCCCACCCAGTCACCCTCACCCTCCTCACATCTGCCCCCCAAAGCCACCCCGCCCTCATGCCAGAAACAAACACCTTGAACCCCCTAAACATCACCCCATGAAGCTCGTAGCGGAGCCTTCAGTGCTCGCATGATCGAGACTGCTCCGCCCTTTACATCAGCACCCTTGCCAAGATCGCCAGCTCCACCAACCCACTAACTCAACCTTAGTTAAGCTGAAACAAAATGGGGTATTTTCTTGAAGTGAGCATCTGCCATCAACCCTTTGCAGAAAGTGAGGAGAAAGTAGAAAAGTGGTTGAGTGGGTAGGTGGTTGAGTGGGTGTTGAAGAACTGAGGCTGTATGGAGCTGGTGGGGTGGTGATCGGGGTACTAATGGAGGAGAGAGCAACAGGAGGGGAAAAGAAGGAAAAGAAAAGACATTCAAACGAAAGATCCTAACCATCCATTGTAAATCTAAGGGTGGGAAAGGGGTAATTATATGAACCTAATCTTCCTCCACTTTAAATCTACTTTAGTTAACTTCAGTTCTTAACGGCGTTAGTAAAACGTAAGAAAGTAAAAAAGGAACACATCAGGAACATAAAAGTCAAAATCTCATGGATACTAGACGAAATATCCCTTCCCCAAAACGGCATAGCTTAACAATATTCCTGCGGCTCAGAAATGCCTGAGATTTTCCTAATTTTGTTCAGAACAAAACACTGTGACTGAGGAAGATTTCAGCCTCTTAAGGAATGACAAAAGAGATGATGAATATACGTGAAGTATCTGCCTTCCAATTTTTAACATCACCGTACTTCATCAAATGATTCCCAAAATACCCATCAACGAAGTAAACTCTTCCACCACCCACTCAGAAGGGGCTCTTCACAACGGTAGATCTAAACAATTATCCATTATCCATATTAGAGGAGTAGAGTCCAAAATTGTTCTAGACGCTCTTGAACTGTGACGTCTATTGTTTATCAGATAAAAAAACTTGGGCCTTTGTGAAAAAGGTGGCTTGTCCTCCGCCTTTTACTGTACAAATTATAGATGTGCAAAGCCGAACTTTTACAGTGCAAATAATATATATGCAAAGCCACATTATGGTTCTGAATACTGCACTGGCCCTATTACAAACGCACAAATGTGCAAAGCTGAGCTGGCTACCAAAAAATATGATATCTTATCAAAAGTAAATGGACGATTCGTAAATAAAGATATGTGCTGCCTAGATAGAAAACATTATTGGTTTCTGACCACAATTTATAAGCAGTTCCTTTTCAATGCTTTCCTAGGTCATGTATCTTAATGTTCCCAAACTTTCTAATCTAAAGAGTATTTTTAACCTTGCAATAGTCGTAATACTCAAACATGAAAAATGGAAAGTTGGATAAATAGTAGTAAACCAAAAAAAACAAGCTCAATGCCCTATATTGAGGAGCCGCGAAATTTGTACTTGGCATAAAGCTAAAAAACAAATGAAAAATCGGAGATGAAGACAGATAGTTACCTGATCGATAATGTCATCTAATGGATTGTTAGGAAGATCCAGAGACCGAACGATTTCCAGAATCTTCATTTTACGCTCGACAGCTCCTTCATACCTAAAGCGTTTGCAAATCACTTGTTACTATACTTGATAACGGAGGACCTTAATACAAGTAAAATAGTACAAAGGTTACAAGATGTCCAAAGTAGCTAGGCAGAAAAAAAAAAAAAAATCAAACCCAGAAGTCCAGCCTGAGAAAATGTCGGACCAACGGAATCTTTCCTAAAAGCTTGTAATTTTCCACTTTTTCAGAATCTTTCATTCTAAAAGGAAAAGATACCCACGCATTTCCCTCCTAGTATGTCTAACTTTATTGCCATCACTCCCATATTAAAATTTCCCAAAATGTTTTCAGTATTTCATGGTAAAGACAAGTAAATCGTTCACTTTCTAAATACATTACTTTGATATCAAAATAAGCCACATCATGTCCTAGCGTTCCCATCAAACTCTATCTCCAGACTCCCTTGACCCTTTGTAGATGGAATTGGGCATGAAGGAAAAGCAAAAGAAACAAAATTGAGATAGAGAAGTGCAACAATCCATTCCAGAAACCTCTTTGTGAGTTCTTCAATATAAATACGTCTAGCTTCCAGATACTCATCTGTCTTTTGCTTGCATGAAATGCAAGTCCATTCCTCAGATAAATCTATCGTTGGTGGTTCTAAACAAGAAGGATGGACTAGTTGGCCACAACAGGCACACCGGAGTAATTTTTTCCTATCCTGTTTCAAAAATACAAATCAATACGCGTGATAAAAATAAAAAGTAGAAAAAAATATATGTACATATAATAAAAAGTTTCCGGAGATTTCACCTCTTCACCACTGCAAATGTCACAAATCTGAAACTCGTCATCAGATTCATTAGATTCATTATCCACATCAGCTGCATATGTAGAAGCAACAAAACTCACATCAATATTAATGGTGAATGCAATCAATATTAGAGGAAAAGATCACTGAAAGTTTCTCCATCAAAAGATGCTAGTGCTTGAGAAGGAAGGGAACAAAGTTATCAAAATAAAGCATTCGACCACTGATTATGCTTCAAGGACATAAGATAGACTTTCTGAAACCACATACTCCCTCCATTCCCAAGTGGCTGTCCAAGTAAACTTATCATGCAAGACATAACTAAAACTACAGTGCTAGTAAGAACAGATTACGGAAGACGAAGAGAGTATAGTTAAACTATTTAATATTCAGGAGAACTTAAATTATAAGGTAGTGAATTGGATTTACTAAAGAAAGCCATAAGACAAGAACTTTGAATTTAAAAAAAAAAAATTACCCACAGACTCCAAATTCATCTAAAATGCATTTCAAGTATGTTAAAATAGTCTTGTTAAATTTAACACAAAGTACTTACATATACAAATACTTCTATCTTTTTTCACTTATATATTTCAACGAAAATAATGGCAAAACATGAAATCCTTCTGAGGCATAGGAATCGCCTGCCAGTGCAATATCTAGGATGATGATTTAACCAGGAGAGGTTGATGGCCGTATATAAGAAGCTATATCACTAAATGTTTTAAAACCAATAAGTACTGTACCACACTCAAGTAAATGTTATACCGTAGACCAATACGTATGGTTGATGTTTTCACCAAACATTGATTTGAGATAAGAAATAATGAATGCCACAGAACCAATAAACTACAAACTTAATGGGCAGCTGTCCTTTCTAAGTGGGAAAACATATGCTGAACTAGTGAAGGTAGCTAAAGTCCACTGATGTCCAGTAAGGAATATCTCTCAAAACCTATACAAGCATAATCCACAACAGAGAAACTCAGTCGATCCAGATACATCATTTGAAAATCTTCGTCATTCCTACCCACAGCCAGCACCACTCGTCAAAAAGGCAGCACGATATTTATAGACTTCGTAATCCTAATTGTCACCAAAGCCAGCATGATTCACCAGAAGATGCTCAACATCATAAGGCCAGTCCACCTCTCCCCTACCATCAAACTATCCAATGGGTCAGAGTTTTTTGTCACTTCTAGCATCCAAAGACACATTGTAAAACCTTATTGTTCAATATATACAAAGTTCTTTTACTTTCACAGTTGAAGATTCAAAACAAGCAAACAGGCAATGATTTACGTCATACAGGGGCATCAATCCCATGGTGGCTCCTTAATATGTCACTTTTACTTGTCAAGAAAAAAGGGGTTACGACAGATATAAACAGCACTGTGGAAAGAAAATACATTACGACATTCAGTATCCAGTTCTGGTCTAAACAACCAAAAGCATGGGTTTTAAATGCTCACATTCAGATGCCTCATAGCTTTCTTCATCACTTTCGGCCTTCCGTTTGGCAACTTTCCTCACTCTCCCTTTAAAAGAAACATCAGTATTTGTTGAGTGTCTCTTCCAGTTCATTTTATTAAAGATTTGAAAGATTTCTATCAAAAAAATACACAAGCAATGAGTTACGTTGTACATGGATGTCAATCCCTTGGTGGCTCCATAACATATTACATTTACTTGGCAAAGAACGGGTTTGTGTCACATATATCCAACATGGTGGAAGAAAATAAAATACAACATTCAGTATTCAGTTCTGGTCTGACCAACAAAAGCATGGGTTTTAAATGCTCACATTCAGATTCTCCATAGCTTTCTTCATCACTTTCGGCCTTCCATTTGGCAACTTTCCTCACTCTCCCTTTAAAAGAGACATCAGGATTTGTTGAGTATCTCTTCCGTGGGTGTTCCACAACACCTTCATCGACTGCTAGAAACTAAAAGATTAGATGTTGTCACTCACAGAAAACCGCAAAACATGAAAGAGCAAAGCACAATGAAAACCTGGAAGAGGTTCAGGCTTTTCAGGCAACGGATAGTTTTCTTCAACAAATTTTAGTAACAGCTCGCGAGGCCCAGAAACAAAGTCATCTAGTTCAATGCCCTATACCAGACAGAATGACGGAGTTACATGATCAACCTTAAAAAAGAGCCAAGTGAGACCACTAAAGTGCTGAAAGCCACACAAGACTACCCACATATTTTGATACAGCTTCCTCGGTTCGTGCTTCACCAGTACTCTGAAGGCCAACCACAACACATTTTTTCTCAATCAATGCTTGCTTAGCAAGTTTTACAACTGTAGGGACCTTAGCTGACATACACAGGTGTCTAAAGAATCGCTGAAAGGCACCAATAAACATTACATAAGCAGAACGCAAAAAATTAAAGCTAGTCTCAAAGTTTAAAATATAATATATAACCACCACACAGTTTAAGTGCTTCCAAAACCTGATGGCTGGCCCAATATAATCGCCAAATCTGACTAGAGGCAGGCTTTTCATCAGGAAGATATGCACTTGCTGCTAGTAATTCAACACGCAATTCTGCCCAAAATTCAGCAGCCTTCTTATACAATTCCTGGCAAGAATTTTTCAAATAAGTAAAACATAAATTCAGGAAAAGCATCAAGGAAATGTAATAGTCATGACAGTGTTGGAGGAAATACAAAATAAAGCGACATATGGTCATTTACCAGTAAACTTAATACACGACTAACCTCAAATCCAGGGGTAAATAACCACAGTATAAAGTTCATCTAACAAAAGTAACAGGTTCTAGCTTAAAAATTACAACTTCATCTTTAACAATCGAGGACTTAATTTAAAAATAGCAATCTAAAACTAAAGCATGACAAAAACATAAAAAAGTTTTGTAAATGAGACTTCTGGCTCTAAGATGATCTAGTACATAGAAAACTGATTCTATGCAATGGGCATATATGAAACCTTGTCATATGAATATATTATTGCTGTCTAGGGTTTTAGCAACCAAAACTAACATAGCATTACCTACTACATATCAGCAAGTCCCATAGACGACACAAAATATAAATGCTAGCAACGAAAATAGGTCAAAAAAGTTAAGGGTTGATAAAAATACTTCAGCAACAAATAACTGTTAATTGTTCTCCCAACATCTATATACTTCAAGTACTGGTCAGGTCGGCCTCACAAACAGCACGAGGTCAAAGGAGGTGGTCTTGACACTTATACTAACGAATTAACAAGGGCCAAACCGTCAAAGTGCTTAAATAACAAATAATTATGCCATACATCTGACCTACTGGATGCCAAAGAACTTAATTAAGTTGGCTGTCTTCCAGGCCTGGCTAGCAAGATAAGGGAGTGATTAATCTCCAAAAAGACATGTGCCCCAATCCTTCCGCTTCAAGAAAAACTAACACCCACCCACCACTACCACCCCCCTCCCCCCATCAAAAGAAGAAAGCTAAAAACAAGGAAATGACCTAAAGTATCCTGAAGTTCTTAGAATAAATCTCATGTCTGAGCCCTATCCAAATAAACCTGAGACCCATGGTAAAACATGTTAAGGGAAAGAGAAAAAAATGCTGAAAATCTAACACCATTCCATTGTTGTTGATGTAACGCACAGTCCCAAAACTAACGGTAAGACACAACCTATTTGGCTTTCACTTATAGCCACCTTAGCCCACATAAAGGGGCAAGAGCCACCACAGCCACCTTGGCCCACCTATCTCCCCTCTCCTCTGCCACTGTAATAGTTACCCAAACACAATACAACCCCTCCCCCTCTCTTACTTTATACCCGCTACCAGAACCCAACAGGCCAACACCGGCACCGGGACCACCTACCTATGTTACTTGGACTCGTGAAAGAGTATCGGATACGACTCGAGTATCGAGGATCCGACAATCCATTTTCAAAATTTAGCGATTCGTCGATACGGTCAAAGGAGTGTCTTGACTACTTTTGTCGACACGGATACGACTCGTCAAAAGTGTCGTTAAAAGTATCTGACACGTATCCACTATACAAATAACGTTTTTTAATGTTTAAAATATTACTGAATTTAAGTATTGAGGAAGTATAATATTCAAAATATTACTAAAAAAGAGTTTTTTTGAATGTTGAAAGTTATGTTTAGTTAAGTAGTTGACCCAACTCAAGTTGAAGAAATACTAAGTAGTCGTTTTTACATACAAAGGACTGTTGGGAATTGAATACAAAGTATAATATTGGAAATAATGATGACTGTTGGCACAAGTTACTAACATTAAAATAAATAAAAAGTATAAAAGAAAAGCTAAACATTGGCACAAGTTACTAACTGGTAAAAAAGGGTAAAAGAAAAGCTAAACAAAAGAAAAGCAAAACATTGGCACAAGTTACTAAACATTGGCACGAGTTTCTTTTTTCTCCTGCCTCTTCACTTCTTCAACTCTCCAGATCTCCGACCATAGCCATTAACTCAGCGACAATCTTCGGCCTTCTCGTTTTCTTTGTGAATGAGGTGGCGTATCGGGTTGCTCTCCCTAGTATCGGACACGAATTTCGAGTCGTGTCGCGAGTCGTATCGTGTCTGACACCCGACACGCCACCAAAGGGGCGAGTCCCAGTAACACAGCCACCTACTGCCAGCCGTCAAACGCACATCATCACCTCTCCCTCTCTTCCATTAGTACACATGACCGGACCCCGAACCAGCACTCCAACAACGTCTCTCTAGACAATCTCATGCCTTGAATTCATACCAGCACGACCAGCAATTGTCGTTCACACTATTTTCACCAGCCTTCACCAACACCCCAATATAAACCTCCACCACAACCATCTAACCACCTAAAGCTGAAAGCCACTTAAGTCCCAACCTTGCCCAGCAAGATCCAGCATCCCCACATGTTTCCTTCCCATCTCCAGCATTTAAACAAACTAACCTCCAATCTCAATCCCCCATAATCTGCTCAGAAATTGTAACCCTTCATGCCCTTCCTTCACATTCGCCCTTATCTGCAGAGGTTAGTGAGATACACCACCATCAGAACAGGGGAAGAGGTGGAGAAAGGTGATGAGTTAGTTGGGGTTAGATTATGGGTAGATCTTGATAGGCCGCTAGAGGTAGAGAACTACTGGTGAATTTGGATGGAAGGTAATTGAGATATGGAGAACTTAGGAGATGTAAATTCAGTGGGAGTATATGCTGAAGGCAGTGGAGGTAATTAGATGAAGAAATTTAATAGGATGAGGTGGAAAAAGAAGCATCATTTCATCATTTAGAGCATGATGACTCCCAATCATTCATTTCATAATGCCTCAACAACTCCAAACTTAACAACATAGCCTACTAAGTCAATAGTTGGACGAAAATATACCACTTAATTATTTCGTAGAAGGATCAAACATAAGGGTCACTTCAAGAAAGTAGCCAATTGAAAAAATCTCAGACAACTGCAAAATTAAACTACAAAACAATTCATCTCGAAGTCAATATTTAGATTGCAATACTATGGCATACCGTCATCTTAGCATCCAATGGTGCTTCAACAACTTCAAACTCAGCCCCCTTATAGCTAAGTGTCCGACAAACAAACATTCCCCTAGTAAGGCAAAAGAAGGTGCCAATGTTAACATCATTTGCAAGCTAAGGACATATACAGAAACTAAAGGCCACCCTACCTTGCTTTCATGTCCATGGCAACAAGTTCTAAAGCTCCCACACCCCCTTTTTCTAGAGCACCTGCAATAGTGTAATATACAAAACAAAACTAAACTATTAGTTTAATAGCAATTATACATGTAACACAAAAACAGAAAACCCCAGGTCCTTGATGAACTTTCAACAAAGCCACAAGTAATAGAAAATAAATGCCATAATTAAAAGACCATTATTTATTATCTTGAGTCGCATACCCATTTTATCAAATACATTCGACATAACCAATTTAGAAACTGATGTAACTTTTGAAACGGTAAGAATGATTTTGCTTCTGTAGATTGATTGGGTTAAATACCAAGTGCCTACCATGTCCTCTGAAGACTTACTATAAGGTTATTCTACAGAAAAGAGAGCTTCAGAGTTCAAGACATCAACTAATGTGATTATTAATATTTCTAGAACTATAAAGAAACAAAACATAATAATAAATGGGAGAAATTATCTTCTTAATAAAATTTCTCTATAACGTATCTCCTATTGTCCTTTGGTGAAGTTAAAAATTCAAAGACCACCTTCTCCATTTGTGGGCTTATAAAATTGTATCTCAATAATCACCTAACGTTGCCATTATTTTCTTTTCTTATTAAAGACTATTGAGACTTAGGAGAACACCAAGGGGTATCACCAAGAGGGAGCCAAGGGCAAAAAATGCCGTGCCCCCAAGGCCCCAGCCTGCTACAAATGAACATTCCCTCAAAATATGACATCATACATTTCTGCAAAACCATGCAAGGATATTTGATTTTTTCTTTTTATTTTTATGATGGAATAATCTTTGATTATTTTATCAAGACAGAAACTTCTATTAAGCCCCTGAAGACATGTACAAGATGCTTAACAAATATCTCAACTATCTAATACATACTGAGTACTATACTGGTGGAAAACATAAATCTAGACCACATACAAGTAATCAGTCATAAAAGAAAGAGTACAAATCGAGTGAATACCGACCCAGAAAATCTCGGAAGTTCAAAAACGATGTCCCGTCGCCCCAAAGACCAAGGCGAACCATGTAACCCATATTGCGTGGCTCTGACGCACCAGTGGCTGAACAATAAACTACACGTGCTTCAGGAAGTTTATCCTGTCAAAGTCAACGAAAAAATCCAAGTTGTAACATTTACCCACATCTATAAAGATTAACAGCAATTCAGTACAACCAAAAAAGTTCTTTGCATACATCAAATAGTTACTTCCACTCTTTTACTCCCAAAGCCAACTATCACTAAATCGAGTAAAAATCGATAAGGAGAAAAAATTTACAAATATAAAGGAAAGGAATTACAAGAAAGAGGACCAGAAGTCCTCAAGCGCTCAAACTAAACCTAAGACCAGAGGCATGAACAGATGCTTTGCCTCCTTAAAATCTCAAAACAAACTCTAGTCACATGCCCTCCTCTCTGTTGACAAATTATTTTTCTGAATATCACAGACTCTCAAAATCCCAGCAATACCATCTAAAACGTTAGCAAGCCCATAATCTTCACAACTTCATGATACTAACAAGAAACTTTTCATTGTCAAAGAATCCAAAGCCTCCAGATCACATGTTTATTGTACCCAAGAGAAATGGAGACAACCACCATAGGAAATTTCAAGCTTGAATATAGTGTTAGAGCTGAAGAAAAATAGAAAAAGAAATAACAACCAAACACACCAGGTTGAGCATTTTAGACTACAAATTTGATTTATAAAGAGCCCCCACCAAGCATTTATACATTTTTAAGGTAAGAGCATTAAAACATTTAAGGCCACGACTGCAGTAGCCCTTTGAATTTTCTACTTGGAGAACACACCTGAAGATCAAGAACTGCTTCACCTGTTCGAGTCGGCTGGCTTCCAGCTTCAGGTATCAAATTCTTAGCCTTGTGACACTGTCACGAAGAATTAATAAAGTTGAAGACTTAATAATGTCACGTTGTACAACCATTGCATATTGTTAAAAAAGAGAATTGATACCTCATCATATATGAGTAGACCATCAAAATCTCGTCCACCACACCACTGAACAAGTTGGCTCAAGCGAGACTTTCCCCTTTCCGAAGAGGCAATAAGACTGCTATATGTCAAAAACAGAACACCCTCCCTAATCCCAACTGACTTTGAGTCAAGCTTTCCATAAGGCAATTTATTCAGAGCATGCACTACAAAACCATGCATAAGTTACTGCTTAGCAATCAGACAGAAACATATAATCACCTTTAATAACTGACAGCTACAAATCCATAAAGTGCATTATTTAAGCAACAAGATGTGCTTATTCAAACTTTTCAGTTATCCGTTTATATCTAATTTTTTATTTAGTTAATCTAAATACCGCTACTCAGTGGCGGATTTAGACCATAAAGAGGGTTTGCATAGTTATAAAAATAAGATGGGCAAAGCTATATTATATGCACTTTTCTAAGTTTTCTTAGGAGATCATATAATATGAAACTTCTACACATTTGGGGAAGAGGGTTTGCACTTGCACACCTGTTGTGCATGTTGGATCCTCTCATGCCCTTACTGGTTTGTACAACTATGATGGCAAAAACCTTCAAAATCATTTGACACTGCCACAAGATCTGAAAGAGATGCAAACAGACTTTTCCTGGGTGTCGTAGGTCAGTGTTATAGAACTCAGTAGCACCACACACACACCCACCCCTCCCTATTCGTTTTAAATAAAGTGAACTGATTAAAATTTTCATATTCGTTCTGCTAACCACCGCAAGGCAGCGTGCACAACTAAGGGTGCAAACTCCACTCCCAAACTCGTTTTGGCAAATAGGAGTGTTACACAGATCTTGAACATTAAGGTGTTGTGTCATTATCATTATAATTAGGAGAAGGGACCAGGAACATAGTGTTACAACCTTTTCTCAGCCATATGTTTCTCACACTTTTGGTGCTTTACAAAATACAAAATTTCCATTATAGTGAATATAATAAACCTGTTTGGAATTCACAGACACCTACAGAAAAAGCAAAGGTTCTTAAAGTAACTGCTAAAATTTCACAATGACCGAGCCTGCTTTTCAAGAAGAGGAACTCGTGTTTGTATCTAACACAACGCCAAACACAAAGAGTCGTGCTTAATTTCAGCGATTAATCCAAAGTATTGTACAAAATCACCAAGAGTAGTTCTTTAGGAAAAAAAAGGTTCAACAATGAGCTTTATGAAATAACTATGGTGAGACAGCCGTGGTTGTCTGGTCACCAGTAAGAGGGGACCCTCTGTCTTAAACCTTCACCTATTTCCTGGTTGATCTGAGACATTTCAACCAGTTTTTCCCCGAAGATAATGCATACAAACACAGCCTGACACAAAAATTCATGCCGCAAAGTGTTCTACTGTAAAAAACCAAAAAAAAAAAAGGTGGCGCATAAATTGTTATCTTGTTCTGTAAAAACTCATCCTTATTCACTCCATACAAAAAAAATTATTTAGGATTAAATACATATTTTAAAGCTTTAGGCTGTTACTTCGAGTATTTAATTGGTAGTATATGGTCAAAATGACAAGCTTATAACAGCGTTTTTAAACATTTTACCTTCAATGCAAGTTGCACCTACATCATCCAGGTCTCTTCGTGCATCAAACTTTAAGTCTGAACCAACCGATATCCACCTACATATGGTCAATTGAGAAGAAAACACATGGCACATAGTCAGAATATGATAGTTGCTTTCACAAAGTAAATACAAAACTGGGAAGGAAACAGTCATGCACAATAGCCCACCGAGAGAACAGCTATATCTCCCCATCCCGAAGTCATATTAGAGGGCATATGCCAGATATAAGTTCCAGACAGTACATTATAAATCTACCTAGAACTTACACTGCTTTCCTCCTTCCATGTTGCCAGTTCTCCCATATCAAACCCGCAATAGTACGACCTTTACCCACACCAGCACCATCACCAACAAAAAATCCTGCCCTGTGACCATTTGCAAGGTGCTGCATATGTCTCTGTTGCAAGGCTAAGATTATGCGATCAGTAAAGTAGTAAGTTCTTAGATGTCATAAATATAATTCAGCTGTAAGAACAACCTGAGATGCATAGACCAATGTTTCAAGCTGTAAGCAAGACAATGCCTTTGATTCCTCAATTTCTTCCTTTATTTCCAAATCATATGTAGGTTCCGGCGGTTGTACAGCAGATAAGGATGATGTCTCCACAATTGGGTCAGGGTGAGGAGGACCAATAGATAACTTTGGAGGGCGCTGCAGAAAGATCATGCTTCAAGTTAAAAGAATTACATAGTATAATTTTATAAAATTACAGCTACCAAGCAGAGCAACACCATATAAAAATTGGGCCTCAGGCAACAAGCAGATATCATTTGCACGATGAAGGTGTAGACTGGAGATTCACCAGAAAATACTTACATAGTCGGTAAATGTCTCCCCCACCATTCCACCTTCACCTTCCTCCTGCTCGACTTCGATAGCTACCTGAAACAAGAAGGAATAAATTTTCTCATCATTACCTGACAGAAAGATCCAAATTATGGTAGCAAATACATTCAATATATCATAACCGCTCTGTACACCCCATCGCCCCTTATCTGCCTCAAAATAAAAACAATACCGCGAATCCACAACCCTTTATATATCATATATATACAAATTAGCTAATTACATAGAGTTACAAGTGATTCAGTGGGTGATATGAAATGATAGGCCTGCAGCAGCTTAATTGCTTTATCACCAAGATTACCAACATGGAAACTGTTCAACTAATAACCAACTGATAGAAACATCAAGAATTAGGAGAAAAAGGACGGAGAGAGGGAGATTTTAAGAACCTGCACTTGGTGATCTAGTGAATAAAGTCGAAGCTAAGTCCTCTAAAGTAGTAAGTTGAAAAGGGAATTCACATGCGATTTTCCAATACTTTCCCTATTATCCTAGGCTTAAACCAACGAGTGGCTTTACCCTCCTTCTTTGCCTTGATCATGCATTATGCATGTAATTAAAAGCTCTCTTAGAGTATCTTTAAATTGATTTTCTCAAGCTCCTTAAGTTAGCCTCAGATAGCTATAAAGAAACAAATATTATATGCTGTTAATCAAGCTTCATGTAATCATAGAGAAAAGAGCAAGTTGATAAACTCCAATTGATCTCGAGGCAGATATGAGAGTGCAATGAAGAAGACAGAATTTACAGAATAAATCACACCAGATACTTATCCCTACTCCGATACAGTTCCAAAGTTTGACCCCATAGAGCTCCTATAAACCTATATTACTCGGGCAATTCATAAGTTTTGGACACCTTACAAGTATCCAACACGGATACGACCGGCATTTTAGGAACTTTAGTTTATTTGCAAGGATCATATCCAAGATACGGGTGTCCAATACGGGCACAGCTAGGTAGATGAAGGATCCTGAGTAACAAAGCTACAAACGTACGAGGAATATTTGATGTCCGGATTTGTGGTAAGATACGCTTCTACCCTAAAACGAGGACAGCTGAAGCTATTATAATTATGAAACTAGACTCTAGATTTGTCCAGAGTGTAAATTGTAACTACAGTTTCCAGTTGCAGAAGTTTCACAATTCGCTCAGCAACTAAGGGATCCTCATAAGTCATAACCTCCCATAAGGTCAAAATATATGGAAAAACACTACCGAGCCAGATGCCGGCTACAATAAAGAATGCTGACTCAACAAGGTAGAAATTCCATCACTATATATGACAGACGTAAATTATGACAGATTTTACAAGTATATGAGCGTCAACAAAGAAAGGACTTGATAATCCAGGAAGCAACAAGACCACAAAATTTTCTTTCAAGCAGAGAGACAAAATTCCCAACAAGGATTTCCAGGGAAGTTAAATTAGTTCAGCAAACTACGGACAAACAAAACACAGCTTTAACTATTTCCATTTCAGACACTAAATTACTGGTAATGCACAACTAGGAACTTATTTTCTGGTGGAACGTAATGGAACCCTTTAATAAACTGATTATAACTGAAGGTTATGCTTTTCTTAAAAAGAATTAAATAACTCCGGTCCTCAAATTATGCACCCTACAGCGATGATACATGTTATAAACATGGTGAAAACTCCTTTCTATGATACATTTATAGCAGTAGAAATTCGCTCCCACCAGCCTATGACATTGTCCAATCCTCCAAATAAAAAACAAAAAAAGGGGGCCATTTCACATTTCCCCTCCACTAATTACTCACTCAAACTAAAGGTCCAAAACCAAAACCAAAACACTGGTAAAATACATTAGCATTTGGTCTTCGCATGAGCTACACTCGAAATAGAAGTTTGAATTCGAAAGAACAGTTGCCAAAATGCAATGCAGATGAGATCTCTTAAAGTCGAAAAAGGAAGGCAGCGAAGCGAACCTCGTTGACTTCTTCGACGGGAGGAGGGGGGAGGAGGGGGTGAATCTTGGAAACATCAACAGCAAGATCAACATCACACTGAGGGCACTTAAACCTGGCAAGACCATGAGGAACATTGAGAATAGCCTTACAGTTAGCACAGGGGAGCTGCATCTTAGTGGGATCGATCCCCTGCGCCTGCACGGACGGGGGATTCATAGGGTTAGGGTTAGGGTTAGGGTTAGGGTTAGGGTTTGGCGGGAGGGGGAGCGGCGGGGGAGGGAG
>CAAKMY010041616.1:0-24935 GCA_901111285.1 Corrigiola litoralis
ATTCACCTTAGAAATTGTTTCATGCATTATAATTTTTCAATCATTATGTCTCATTTTTATGAAATATGTGAGCTACTATAAAATCATACAATCATTATGTGTTTTTAATGAGTCGACAATCGTTGAGTCAAAATATTATTTTATTTAGTATAATCAAAATAGTTCCGTGCATCGCACGAGCCAAAAACTAGTTTGATGTTAAATCGTGTCCCTGGCACATGCAACAATTTGGTGGCAAACATCTCAATAAAATTTATTATCCTCATAACCGGTGGCTTGTTATTATATATCAACGACAATCTATGTCCCTCTTTCAAGTCGTTCAACAATTACAACTGAAAAGAAAATTGGATAAAACGAATGTTCAAAATTCAATATGGAAAAATCAAAACAGTAACGATACTTGTAATTAACTAGTGGGCGATAGTTGGGTTAGATGGCATCTTCATGTGAGCGTTCAAGAATTTTATTAAATTTCTTTGAACTCTTGTGAATATTGGAAAACTCTTTTCAAATATTTTTACCTAAATATCTCATAAATTTTAGAATTTTTTGGAAATCTTTGAAAAAATTACAGAGTCCTTGAAAACCCTTTCAAAATTCTCATATAAAGAACATGTTTAATTTATGTAGCATATACACCATTTTTCTTACAATAAGGTTAAAACAATCTAACATATTTTCCTCTTTATAAAAACATATACTTTAACCTTGATTAATTGTAAAACATTATTGTAGATCGAAAGTGAAAAAAAGTGTTATTCACTATATTATTCTCATTTGACTTTACATAATCAAACTTTAAACATTTGACTCTTAATTACAATTATAGAATTAATGTATAAAAATGATATCATACATTTCATATTGACGTATACTTTTACTATACAATGATTTAAATTTATAGTAATATTAAAAAAACCGTGAAAAGTCAAATTAATAACATAATAAATAAAGAGAGTACTAATAAGTAATTTTTAGCAAATATGATGGGTGTCAAAGGTGTTGTTAGCCTTATATCTTTCACTTTGGGGGGAACCGTGACTATTATGACTGATCTAAAAGTTAGATGTGCTTCCACATAATGTCGTTGCATCTCTAAAAGAAGTTTACTAAAAATCGGTAGGTTGTAGATGGTATGAGTTCTACATTTCTATTGCAAATTGGGTAGCATTCTAAATTATCTTTAGAATTGAAACCATAACACTCACGTAAATAAATTTATATTATTAATTAAAAAGGGTTATGACCTCGTTTGCCAATTGGTGTTGACTGGAATTACTTTGTTTGACCGACTGAAATAAGTTGGTTGCTTTGATTGGATAGAATGGTTAATTCTTTTGTTTTGTTGGAATAAAAAGTGTTATGTAAAATAAACAAGTATTAATTGACTTATTTGTTATAAAATGGTTCAAAAGTTTAAAGCCATAAAAAAAAGTTGTTCAAAGCATCTTTTTGGAATTTTGCTAAAAACCGGCTTGTAAGCCAATTGAAAAAAGTATTTACCGAACACTTTTTTAACTTGTTTGATCAATTGGCCAAAAGTCAAAAGACAACCAAAAACCACCTAAAAACCATTTACCAAACAAGACCTATAATCAACTAACTTTTTCATTACTGACAAAACTCCTTGCATTGCTCTCTACAATCCGTATCCTGATATTCCATACCATTTAAGACAAGAAAGATGACTATACAAATAGCCGCATGAAGTATAGATTGAGGTCATCTTCTCCATTTCCCTCGACTCCCGCACATTTCCTGTGCATAATTGTTGCGGCCTAATGCACACAAGCTGACCCCTAAAAGCATCAAAATTAGCATCACGCAATGGAAAGGGACAAGGATGAATACGCCATACAAACTACTCCAAATTTTAGACCTTACCCATCTAAAACGGTCCATTTCATGTTCATTCATGAAGACACCTCACATCAAGAAAAGAAAGAAAGTGGCCCTGGTCCATGACATATTTCGTGATTCTTTGGTGTCCATGCTGTATCTGTTATCAGCAACAGTGACACCAGCTGGAAACTAAACCATGTTGTTCCCCACGAAGCAAACCGGGAATCTAAAGGGTTGTACTATCATTCACACAGACCCACTAGTGGACTCAGATATCATTCAAACTTGCAACCATATGATATTGAAAACCATGATTATTAGCAATACCCATACATGCAGAATGCCTACACCAATGAACCAGGTAATTCGAAGTAGCTATGTGACAAAGTAGCTTTCTCATAATAACATCAATTAGCCACAATGGGCTTGAGGAATGGAGAGGCAAAAGTTTTGTGGAAATTTGAGTGTACGTACTTTACTTGCCTAAAATTTGTGACTTGGTCCTTTTGAGTAATTTTCGTCTAGACCTAACAGTTTTGCCCCCGATAATTAGAGTCCACTTTATTAAAATGGAGAGTAAAGCCGAAGCTCAATGCATGAAACGTAAGCATTATACCCCTAGCAAGCCGAAGCTCAACCATTACATTGAGCCAATGCCTAATACATATAGGAGTAAGGGTTTTCTCTTCTAATAATTTGTGATAAACCATAACTACATCTATTGTAGCTCATCAATAAACGAGACTTACAAAATGCATAAATCACCGAGCAAATGATGAGCTTAACACCTACAAGACTGATCTACACCTCCATAAGGGTTTTCTTTTCTCACTCCAATAGTCAATTTTTTTTTTTTTTTTTTTTGACAAAGGTTAACCAAACGCGAAAGTAAAACTAGCTCTCGACCCTATCTATCCCAGTAGCGCTGGTTGTCCTCCATTCTACGGGCTTGAGCTACCATATCACGATCCACCTTAATGACCGGCAAATTTAAAACTTCTTACCAAGGTCACTAATCTCTTTAAACACCCACTTGCAGTCCATTGGAATAACAAGAGTACCCCGGACAATTTGAACAACATTAACACAGTCCGTGAGTACTTTGATTCCATCATAATTCCTCTCACTTGCCCAACTCAAAGCTTCTTTGATAGCAAGGACATCCATGAAGAGGGCGGAACTAGCGTTTTATAATTAGTTCCTATCTCCAATCGGAATCGTAAGACATAAACATGTCCCATACAACTTATTTGGAATACATATTCGATATTTAGATAGAGCACAAGAACAAAGAAATTCCAAATATGATCGCCACACCAAACGATAAATTAATTGATCTACTTCCATAGAACTCCAAATTCCCTTGTGTACTTTCACCCAACAAGCTAAGGCAATTCATACACACTCAAAAATACTTTACACTCCTAATTAAAGGAAGTACTCCGTAAGTGTCAGGCAATACTATTTTATCCATTAATATTCTCTTTGTTGCCATTGATTAGGGCTTCTAATACAGTGGCAAAGCCAGCTAGTAACGAGGGGGAGCATTAGGTAGAAAATAGTAGAATAAGGTAGAAAAGAGTCGATAAAGAATGGTAGAAAAGACTCTGACAAAAATAATAATTCGGTACCCCATTTTTTAATGTTGAATCTCTCAATTTAGTCTATCAGTGTTTCTACACACATTGTTCTCAGTTTGTATTAAAGATGTTGATTGAAGCATCTGTAGCGCAATGCAAAAACAAAAATTTGAAGCTAACGGCTCATAGACTCATAGTGTCCTATATAACAATTTTTTTGTAGATTCAACTTCTTGAAGATAAGCTAATGTCTTATATTCATGAGTGCAGACAGATACGATAGGGCGTGCAATCAGGAAGAGCAACTATCAACTTTACCCTCTTGTTGATTTTTTTTCACCAACATAATCAGGAAGAGCACAAATCATCATAATATGTTCTAGTGATTGAGGGTACATTCTTTTTTTTTTTTCAAAGCTGGTCGAAATTGTTACTTACAAACTTTTCCACAAAGTAAGATATCACATATTCAACTTGATTCGAAAAGCAGTCCAGTATTATTGTCTTAGTCAGAAACCAGAGACAGGTATGCTTGAAAGCTCACTGTCAGCCTCTCCAGTTATCTTTAAGTTTCCTGATCTCCCGAAGGGTCTCTACAGGGGAGTCGGAACCAACTTTTTGCTGAAAATAAACATAACTCTGCATTAAAAAAAGAGAAAGCAAAAAAGAAAAGCGAGATAAACACCACTATAGCAGAATGTAGGATGACTGAAAGAACACTCAGTTCTATAATCTATCTAGGGGTCCAATACCCTTGAACGTTGATGGTAATCATGCACCCTGTAAAAAGGCTCACAGTTTACTTCCATATGGAGCATCCACTTCCAGTGGACCGCTTCTCTAGTGAAAGGGGTTGCAGACTACAGGTCTGCAGTTTCATAATGCTGTTTCTTATCACTTTATACTCTTGCATGTCCAACTTAACCTTTCAAAAATAGACACACTCAACCTCAACTTTCTTTCACCAAATTTCTCTCAAGGCAACAACAGCACCCCTATTGCAGTATTGATCCCACGCACCAGGGTTCGGGTAGGTCCAGATATACAAAATTATTTACTGCAGAATTATTTGACAAAGGGACGTCTAGACTTGTATAGATGTATTAGATGATTACTGTGACTTTTCATATGACACTGAAAACCAATATTTGATCTTTGGACACTAGGCACATTCTTTTTGGCGCGGGGGCGAAGGGTGGGGGACCAGGACACTAGTATAGACACAGCATGATACTTGACCTTTGCACATGTTACTTTAAAACAAGACACTGAAAATTCTTCAAGATGACCAAAGTGATCCCTTGGAACATGGCCCAGATGTAGACATGTGTGACTGAGTCCAAGTAACACGGATTACGCTGAGTGAGTTGAAGTGATAACATTACCTGAACCTCAGGAATTTCGACACGCATAAATGGGTTAGTCTCCAGCTCTTCAGCAATGGTTGATGGAACAGTGGGAAGACCAGTTTTTTGCTGATTCTGAGCCCATGAGAACTTTTCCACTATTTTTGCATTTTCGGGTTCAACGGTCAAGGCAAACTGAAGGTTCTTCACAGTATACTGCAATTAACAGAAGCGGATTGAACTATTAGGCCACTTACTCATCAAAAGTTCTTCAGTATGATTTATACACCCCTGTTTGTTTTAGAATCGTAGCACTTGAACATAAAACAGACCTTTCGTTCACAATGAATGTAATATGACGCAAAAATGCAAATAAAAGGAAAGCTACTTTCTGAAGAAAAATATCAGATACAACAACCAGTTTAAACACCCAGTACAATCTAAATCTGTTGAGTGCTCATCATATAACTTGCGGGTGGGGGACATTTCATATAGAGCTCGACAATCAGAGGTCTCCTGTGAATTTTGTGATCCCCTTGATATGGTTTTCGTCATACAAAAGAGTACTAACTACATATATACCACCTCAGGGCTCAGGCAGAGCACTGGGGAAGTCCATATGTATGCAGCCTCACCTCCAGCTAATGGAGAGACTATCTCCAGACAAAGAAAACATCAGATGCTAAAGCCAAATCTAATGACTTTTGTCCACCATGGTGCATGACAATATTTTGTCCGGGAAGTTGCACAAGATATTTCAATTCTCTGTACAAACTTGGAAGGAACTAACCTCATGACCGCAATAAACTCGAGTTGGTTTTGGAAGAGAACCCAATGTCACACAGAGTGACTCATACATCTGTTCTGCTGTGCCCTCAAAGAATCTACCGCAGCCAGCAACAAACTGTGAATGGGAATGAAATCTGTTAAGCAAGACAAACAACTAGAATAATGAAGTCTAACTATGAAGATAAATGAATTCAGGCTCGGAACTGCTAAAGACACAACTAAACCGATATTTCGTGTCTATAGTATCAGTTTTTACTAGATAAAACAGCTAATTACACTTCCGTTAGATAGCATTTTGCTAACCTCTACAAGTATTATGATACCAAAATACCAATTATTGGCCCAGGAACATATCTGACATTTCTTCTTACTAAGACAATAGCTCTCCTGTGACAAGCAAAAAAGAGTAGGATGAAACCTGTGTCAATTAACCAGAGTCTTACCAAAGTATCTCCCGTGAAAACAGCAGGAATCTCCTCTTCTTTGCCAGTCACATAGTAACTTATATGACCCAGGGTGTGGCTGAACAAAGGAGAAAGCAGAATTGATACTCAGTCAAGTAGAAATGAAAAATTTACTCATTGAAATGACTATTAACAGAGTTATTTTGATGCCTTATCAAGTACTCTGGAGAATAAACGTTCATGGTAGAAAATAAGATAAAAAAAGTATGTCTTGGTTCCCTGTTGTGTTCTATGGTGAAGCTCGCTCCAGGGAGAGATCCTCAAAATTTTGAGCAAAAGGTAAACTGGTGTCATCTTAAGTAGGAATTAATACCATTTTTCTACTATTTTCTACCATTTTTCTAAATTTTATAAATTTTCGGGGTAAAGTTCACTCCCCCCCCCCCCCCCTAACTCATTGGCTCCGCGCCTGTTGATAAGTGGAGTCAAACTTACCTACACGAAGAAGCAGAGACAAGCCTAACCATCCTTCCTCTGGACAGGAAGGGTAGTTCGAATCCTCAAATGCTAGCCGGTGACAGACTAGGAATGAGGAATCAACCTTTTTCAGGTTAACTAGAAAGGACTAGGGAGTAGTGAGAGCGGTCAGGACACTCATACAGATACAACAAAGAGTTAAGCTAAAACTGACTCAGTGAACAAGGAACTTCCTAAAACAAGAACTAACAATAATCTGAAAAAAACTTATCAAAGTTGATGCATCTTTCTGTAATTCCTACAAGAAACACTTGAGGAAAAAAAGATATAATGGAATATGTCATCACTCCTCATGTCCATGATTTATTAACACAAATCCTTAGACACGGGCTTGACGCCTTGCACAATGAGATGAAACATAAACTCTATCAAAAGGCTTCATCAACATCTACATTAAATAACAAGAGCTCTAAGTATGTAGGTCTTACAAGTACTCGAGGATTCCCCTTTGAGCTGCCGGAACTACTGTCACTCAGCACAGACCCCTTCTGAACATAATCTCACAGAAGCTCGGGGCTACACATCATTTTTCCAGCTAAGCTGATAAGTTGCAACATCTGACTTTTGTAATTTGCAGTAATATATTCGACCATGTGTTTCTTCTTCTCAACAAAAGTAATTCATGCCAATGAGAAAATGTGCCGATATTTGTATTGAAATTTTGAGATTATTCTTCTAAACACAAGAAGCTCCATTGGTTGGTGAAGTGAACTAAGAAGACCCTTTGTTGAAGGCAGTACTGATATTAAAGAGATTCTTCGGAAGAAGCTAGTTTGAAAAGGCTTTGGCTTTTGGAGCATGGTGATAACACAATTTGGGTGAAATGGGTGAAAAGCTACCATCTCTCTCAAGCTGATATCTTGGGTGCTAATATCAAGCGGTGGGGCTCTTGGGCCTGGATAAGTTTTGGGCACTGGGGGGATAAAATGTTCCTGTGAATCGGTGACAGCTCTGCAGCAAGTAAGCACTTGGCTGTTGAGCTCCTGACAAAAATTTATAGGCTCTTGACTCTTACGGCATAGTAGAAGGTCTCCAGGGTTCTTCTAACAATCTTCCTATGCTTAGGTTGTGTTACCCGGATTCTACATATTACCTCAAAAACCCATGTCTTACATTTGATCCTCTGACATGGGTGTGGACACTTAGACACTTCATTTCAAGCCAAAATCTTGCAAATGGCGAGTCAGACACTTAGACATGTACCTTTGTCGGACACTTATATTCAGGTCCATGTCACAAAGCACTTAGGCATGTAAGTTCGTTGCATATTCGCTTCCAGAGGTAGGTTGGGGGCCCGGGGATGAACACAAAGCCATAAAGTATAAAACATGAAGGTTACACGTTCTGCATAATAAAAGAAGGAAGACCCTATCACATGTATCACATGTATCACATCTATGTAAAGCAACTATAATGGATGTGATCACTTGTAGCATTGAAGATATAGTGAGGAAATTTCATGTTCTTTTAGCTTGTAATGTATAAGAAGTATCAAAATCATACTAACTCTATCAATGATCGAATAATCTAGTTTGTCGGTTTGTCCTACACTTGCATATCTCTTAATCGTTTTTCCCAAGATGGACAAACAATATTGCCGTGCCGGCTAATTCAAAACAATAAAATAGTTGCCCGAAGACAAAAACAAGAGAAAATCAGAACTGAAGTTGAAAGTAACAGCTGTACCTTCAACTTAAAAGGCAAAGTGCTAACGCAGACAGCCGGAGATCAACTATGATAAACATATAAGACTGTTTTTAAAACTTTCAACTCCGTCCAAATCATAAATACGATGTGGAGTTGAGATAATTCAGACGTATCAAGATTCACATGTTCATAATATGATCAGTGTTTCAAAAGGCTCAAGGCGCACTGATGCCGCTTGTATAAGTGAAGTGATGCTCAAAGCTAAGGCTTGTATAAGATCTTGGAGCCTCGATGTGATACGCAAAGCTAAGGCGTGCACCTAGGTGAAGTGAGGCGCACACAAGCATAAGTAGATCTCCTCTGCCCCTTGTATTATATTATTTCTTCAGTTTTTGTTTCTTCGTCTATGGTTCTATTGGAAAGGTTTTGAGGCGTCAAGGATAGAGAAATTCTCAAAATCAAATTGAACAAACGACAGCAACAATCGCACTTCACCTAGGCGACCTGAGGCGCCTCATGTGCATTAGTTGCGCCTCAGTAAAATCACCTCGCCTCAAGCCTATAGGGCGCGCTTTTAAAAAACCTAGAAATGATGGACGGAAAACTAATATTTAAGGAATATGCTTTACAAAGCATAATTACGTGCGAACAAACTTACCAAGGTGTATGAAGACAGAGGACATCGATTTCGGCTCCCAAAGAGAGTTTATCACCATTGTCGACTTTATCGGTGCATCCCTCCACATTGTCAATTGATCCACCATAAACCTTAATTCCAGGAACCAACTCTTTTATCTTGTTGTTACCTCCAGCATGATCCCTGAGGAAATGAACAGTTTGTTATAAGGCACGCAATTCATAATTAAACCCCAAAACATAGTACTACTATACAGCTGGGTGCCTTAACTATTTCAATTTTCAATGAACACACCACCATTGTACTCCAAACAACATCAGCATGCATCCTTTAATCAACCACATCAAATAGTTCATAGAACTCACTTAACAATTGGTTAACACAGACTTCTCTCACAAACATAGTCCAGTAAAATAATACCAAAGGGGAGAGGGAAATCGGGGAATTCGAATATGTGACCTATTGTTTTTACAATACCTCAGTCTTTACCACTAGGCATAGACTTCCTCGGCTATTAACTATGAAACTAGACAACCAATTTAATTGAAGGGTTGAGTTGGACGCTGTCTCATGTCTATAACTAAACTAAAGGTGGTAATTTCCCGTCATGTAGCTAATGTATTTTGTTCTATACATACTAGACCAAACAACAATTGAAATGCACACCGCACACGGGACAAAATTGAATTGTCGATACTAGAACTCATTCTTTTCCTTTGAAAGCCCACCTTAACTAAGAAAATATGTTCCTAAAGGCCTTCAACACATTACATTTACCATTTTTCTCATATTCCACCGAACCACAACATATGAGAGACTACAAAACTACACCTATTTCAATAGAAACACTTTCATAAGCTTCATATTGCCTTCATGATATAAGTTATTTTGATATCTTGTAGATGTTCAGCTCGTAAACCGTTAAGGAGTTTTTTCCCCAAGACTACGGTATGGGAGAACCAACTCAACCAAAAACCCTAACGTAAGCTAATGGTTGAGACCCAATCAATGGTGATATCTTATTACCTCACCTTGCGTGATTTCCCATTGGGCTTGAAGGTTACATGATGCACAACCCTCCTCATACCTCAGGAGAGTGAACTCGACACCTTTTGGTCCAACCTGCTCTGATCCCACGTGAGATAACCAACCCAACCAAAAGCCTAAGCTGATGACTGAGACTCAAAACCCAACCAATAGTTATATTCTACATTTCTACTAGTGGGTCCAAAACCCCATTTCCATTCTATTCTAAAATATTAAACTAACAATAAAACTACACAAACAATCATTTCATTGAACAAAAATATTATTACCAAACCAAAATAAAATGAAAAACACAATCTAGAACAAAACAAGCTCAAGTGGTTAGAGCTCTCTTGCCCCAATCATGAGGTTGGGGGTTCGATTCTTATCAGCGACTTTGTGCGCACATTTCAGACCAAAAACAAATAAACGAAAAACACAATCTTTATAATAAAAAAGGAAGTTACCAATGCTTGTGAGTAGTGAGAGCAAACTTGACGTGAGCACCATGCTGCTTAGCAACTTCTAGAACCTTCTCTGGCTCCACAGGATCAACCACTGCAGCTTCCTTGGTGGACTCATCAATGATCCTGTAAATTACCATGCAGAAATATTTAGTAACAGGGGTTAAAAAAGTCAACGGCAGTAAAAAATAAGTGCATGGAAAGTCGTAAAAGTTAAGCTTACAGGTAAGAGTAGTTGTCTTGCAAGCAAGGAATGTGGAAGATCTTCATTTTTATGTCAGGTAACTTTTGCTAAAGATGGACTTATGTGTGTGTATATATATAGTCATCTGTTAATTAAATGGCTATGCTATGTCATCTAGGTAGGTGACGTGGCAGTGTTATAATTGGCCAAGTCAGATTTGGCTGTTGTCGTTTGACTAGCTTGGAGAGATCGAAAAAAGAATTTTTCTATTTCCAAAAAGTGTATTCGATTCAAGATTATAGTTTTGAGCATACGAGGGTAAATTGTGATTGGTCGTTTTTGGTTATTAGACTAGAGAATAGAGATGGTCGAGTAGGTGGATTTATATGATATTTTGGAATCGGCTAGGATAATACTTCAACTCATAATTAAATCTGAGACATACGGAGTACTTAAATTAGTCATATGGAAGTAACAAAAAGAAACAAGGCCGTCTCAACGATTTTCAACTTGTACCTTAAAGAAGAAGAAAGAGTTACAAAAAGAAAGCTTACAAGATTTCAAACCTAGGACCTCATCCATGAAATACAAGCACTTGACCACTAAGCTACTAGCGTATTCATAGCCTCTACAACAAAATTTATATAACTATTGCTAAATTAAGAATTTTGAGGCCTCATAATTTTTGGAGACCTGTTTAACGAATAGATCGAAGCGGCCCTTAACCGACCATGACAAGGGAGACAGATCCCTCTCCCTTAAAAACAATTAATGAAGTGAACAAATTCTCATTCCTAGATTCTCATTCAATCCCACAATTTCCATGTTCAACATTCAAACTATGATGAAGGTCAAGTACTCAAGTCATCAAAGACACCTATATTAAAAGAAAACAACTCATTGTCATTGGACTCAGTGCCATTTGGTGACACAACTCACAAGCAACTCCCATTTTGGAGTAACCAACTTTAAAATATAGTAAAATCATGTCTATAAGGCCACATAAAAGACTTCCTCAACGATTTCATACTTATTTGTTAACAACATTCACTCGATCACTCACTCATGTAACATGGGCAAATGGGCTTTATACTCTTGTTGTCATAAGTCATGAGAATAATAAGATAGACTACACAGTACACACATCAGTTACTAAGGCCCATTTATGCTCCCATGGGCCATGGCAAAAACTTCATGCTTAGCAAAATCTCCACAAACCAAAAGTTGACTCAATAACCAAAAGAAAAAAAACACAAAAATTCCTTTTTTTTCTTCTCAAAATTCAGCTATGCATCTTCAGCTTCAACATCTTACATCACTGAGGTAGCTAATCTCACTTACTATATAGTCTATATTACTCAATATAGTCCATTTCTTGCATATTTATACTTAGTGTACTAATAAAAATGTCAAGAACCCCACAAAGGATCATCAAAGGCCTTTTAAGATTACACTTTAACAATGCTACTCAAACTTTTACACCAAAACCCTCAAAATTTTACAACAATGCACATGGGTTTTCCACATTTTCCACAAATTCATCGCTAAATTCCTTCAAAACCCACTTTAATCATGCTTTGCACCCCTCATTTCCAATACCCAATTGCCCAAATGTGACAAAGTTTGGATCTTTGAAGCCTTTTATTGGTAGGAGTTACACTTCATTATCAGGAAATGCTAAGATTGGTGAAAAAAGGTTGAGTCTTGAGAATTTGGTGTTTAACCCTTTGAGGATTAGGCAGTTTTCTACCAAGTTGAATGCTGCTAAGATTAGTAGGAGTGGTGTGGCTAAGAAGGTGGTGCAGAGGCCTTTGAGTTTTGTTACTTCGTCACTTTCGCGGTATAGGGAGGCGATTGGGTTGCAGATCGAGGGGTTTTGGAAGAGGAATGTGTTGTTTGTGGTGGGTGCGGCGGGGGTTGTGGTGTGTATTATGTTGTGGAGGATCATGTTCGGGATTGCGAATACTTTTGTTGGGTTGTCTGAGGGTATGGCTAAGTATGGATTCCTTGCTCTTTCCACTGCCATTGTTGCTTTTGCTGTAAGCCCTTTACTTTTTCTACTTGGTTAATTTGTATGATTTGAGCATTGTTTGCCACTTTGTTTCGGGTTATGATGTCGGTTTTGATGCCATTGGTGAATTGTGTAGCTTGTACTAGAACTTGTGGATGAAATTGTGTCGTAAATGGTTGTATATGTTAGTGCCATTGATGAATTGTTTAGCATGTACTAGAACTTATGGATGGCATTGTACTATTGTGATTCGGGGTTTTGTGTTTCATGAATGGTTGCATACTAGTCACTCAGAGTAGTTAGGGGTACGGCCATGTACATCTTGGACGTCGGTGCCTAATGGGGGAGCCATGCTAGGTTGGTGTTGGTTGTTGTGTTCGTACATGGTTGTTGGTAGTGGTGCCAATAGCGTAAGAGGTGATATGATGTGAAGCATCGTATACTTCACATACCAACATGTATTGTGCTGTGATCATGCTTCATTTGGGATCCTGTTCCCATTTTGTTTTCTCTGATCTAGTTCGCTCCAGCGGCGACTGCTGCTTATGTGTAGAATCTAAGAAAGATGACATGTCTGAATATTAATACATCAAAATCATGATAGTGATATAATGGTAATATGGTATGGTATTCAATGGTTGCTACAATTGCACTTTTGTACAAGCATTTGTCGGAAGTACTTATTTCTATCGTTTTTCAGTCCCTCGCCATGACTAAGAAGTTTATAATTGGGATACTTATCAGATATGTTTGATGGAAATATCTGATGTCCACTCTGTTTATCGCAGTTATCAGAGGGGCACCATGCTAAAACTGAGCGCTTTAAATCATAGCTTTTAATTATTCAAGTTTCTTTAATATAAGTAAGTCTATAATTGTCATTTTCCACTGAAGTAAAACAGCTTATTGGATGAGTAAAAGTGAATCTATGGACTATAGTTGTTACTTTTGCTAGGGGTAACTTTCTTCGGAGAGTGATATTTTTGTACAATGTTGAGGTTCTTACATGCGGTTAAGGAACTTGGTTGGCATGTGGTTTGGTAGAGGAGTGAAGTTGGTGGTGCTGAATTACTTGCAAAACTACTCCTGTGGCTTGACAGGAACGTCCTTCTAGGAGTCTAAGCTAAAGGCACTTTTGGGTTAGAGTGTGAATGGAAAAAAGTAGGGAGATAAGTAGACAGATATGATCGAGGATTTTCCCGAAAAATCTACTACCTCCAATTGGTGGTATTATAGTACATCTTGATGACATGTTTGTGATATGTTTCAACATGAGGAGCCATCTTGATGTGTATATGTCAAGGGTAATAAGTGCTCCCTTATTCTTTAGAGACTTGTCAAACGCGTTGGATGGGCAGCTTATGGGTGTTGGTGCTTCACTGGTCGAGAATCGAGATGATATTATGGTGGTGTTATGTCTACAGATTAGTTGTTTATTAAATGTCAATTTGAGATATGGGCGAAACGGCTGTTTAAAAAGCCATTTATTTTGGTAGGGTGGGTTGGGTTTCAAGTTTGGGTTAGCTTTTGACAGGCCTACCTGGCATGGATGTAATGAGCTTCCTAGATGAAGTCTAGCTTGCTGACATAGTTGCGCCCTATCCACTACATTGGACCTAACTATATAAATTATGAGCAAACTATTGGGAAGAGGTACGTTTTTAGCTATTTTGTTGGGTGTTTGAGGTTAGAGAAATGCTTGTTCTTTTCCATAGCATGTCTATGAGCTAAATTTGGGCTGAAGGTTCTAAATTTAGGCTCCTTGTGGGCTAAGGCAGCTGGGCCGCTCTAAGTGAACCCATATTTCCGATACCAAAGGAACTGGACAGTTATATGATTCTGTCAGGTGGAGGATTTCTTTTCCTTTTTTCCTGATTCATTAACACTTACATGCTCTTTTTCTTTGCTAGAAAAACATATTATATCTATCATTTTAGTCTGAGAGCATGGGTGAGCTTTCATATCAATCAAATGCGAGGGCTGGTGATTTCCTATCAATAAATTCTCTGGGAAATTGTTGTTTGACTGGTTCTTGTATTTTCATGATTATTAGTATGGTTGAGAGGACCTAATCTTCAAATAGTTTTATCAAAGGCACGGTGTGTTGGAGACTGGGTACTGTTATTTCAGAGTTTTCGTATGCCTAGATGAGATGTGACATAAGAGTTTGACCTGCTTAGATTGAGATCCTATTTCGGGAGAACTTTCAAAGCGGCATAATGTTGGTTAGCAGGTCTTTTGTTAAACTAAGTTAATTCATAATGTGGCTAGGATGTGATTTTTCATTGACAAAGTTGAGGGATTGATGCATAGATATCGTTATTGAAATGCAAGTAAGCTCCTTATTTTCCACCAATATGTTCTTTCTGTCATGCAGCTTCTATGGAGAGAGAGATGATGGAACTGTTTGAATGTTTAGCATCTAGTTCTGGGAGAACAGTGAGAAATCAACATCATGAATTAGGTTAAAGAAAGTCCCTTTTAGCCCCTTACCGAGTCTCTAAAGTGAAAGGTAGAGAAATTCCCAGTTCAGGAGGATCAGGAGCAGAGTGATTAAAGACCAGAACTTCTGTAGTAAGTTAAACTTATTTTTGCCTCTTCAACTAGGGACAAAGGGGGTGAAGTACAGTATATATTAGGTGTTCTCTTCCCTGTTTATACTCAAAGTTATATAAAATATAACGATCGTGCACGATTGCGCCAAGCTTTGTGGAAAAACTTGCTGCTGAGTGTTAAGGAATAAGGAACATGGGCAACAGGCCTACTCCCAATTGCTTGAAGGACAGAGAAACAAACAACTCTTATGTCTACCCAGAACCATACCCATAAACTTTGCAGCAATTTTTCACTCAGTCAGTATAGTTCTTGTTAAGAATTACTGTCTATTCCCCCAACCTTTTTCCCTCTTGGTGTTGTATGAAGAACACCAAAAGGTCTTTTCTTTGGCATAGTAGATGCAATTTTTTTCATTTTCATGATTATGGTTTGAAAATTTGTAGAACTTGGAATCATCCGATAGGCGGTGAAAGTGAAGCTAAGTTCCTCCCCTTTCACACCCTGGTCCCAAAGAAAAATGAAAAAGAGAAGGGAATTAAAGTCAAGTCAGCTTTTATGTCTTTGCCTCTTTGGTAAAATCTGATGTTCTATGAACTTTGGAGGTCTTATTAACACAATCTATAGAAAAGATTGAGTAAACGGGAATGTTTTCTCTAAAAATGCCTTCTATTTTCATGGCCAGAATTCTGCACAAATACGTGGCAGCTCAGGTTGCATGTTAAGACCCTTTTGGGTACTACTTCTGGCTTGATCTTTATGGATGAGATAACATTTCCGAATAAATGTTTAATAGTGGAGCAAAACTAGAGTTTCTCTGGGAGGACGGTCGTTTTATGTATGCTCCTAGTGTTTTGCTGACAGCATAGAAGCTGAGGGGGCTATGTCTAGCTATAGGATTGATGTGGGAGACTGATCCTTCTCGTTTCGATGTATGTCATCAAACTGGGGCTTCATCTTGTTCAATGGCATTTTATATTGTCATTTTTTAGTGTTGAGGAGGAATAGGGTATATCGAGGTACTTGGTATAAACCCCCAAAGATGTTTTGATGATATCCTTTATTTAATTGCCTTCACAAACTACCAGGTCATTTTTCTGAATTTGAAATATTACCTTTCTGAGGTTAGGGAAGTCAGATTGACCTCTCTCCTTATGGTACATTCTACTCCCAGTGCTGCTGGTAGCCTATTGACTCACAGCTTCATCTGTACTGCTGCAATTTTTTTCCTTTCCTGACTTTTTCAAGCTTCTTTCTGCGCGAATTCATGGTTAGCCGGCTTGATGTTGACCCTTAACCATTCTCATAATACATCATGCATCACTCATATGCCCTAGGTATGCTCCCTGCCACATGCACTTCGATTTTGGTTCCTCTTGTTATGTTTTTACCTTTGTGTCTGTTTTGCTTCTCTTGTACATTTCTGTTTAGATGGGTGGGGCCTCTAGGCTCTATCAGTTCCCTATATGCACAAGAAATGAGAAATTTGTTAGTTGCTTTGGTCCAGAAGATCACTTCTCTAACCTTTCCGTTCCCCTTAGTTTCACTTTTTTTCTCCTTATAGGTTGATTGTCGTTTTATAAGACTGAGGAGGTAAGGTTTACACTTCAAAAGCACCAGACTATAATCTGGAGGCTATTTGATGGTGAAGAATCTATGAAGCAGATCTATTTATTTGCGAAATATTGGTTGTTTGCTTCAGTTCAAACAAGCTCTTCGCATAGTGATTTTAGATAATTGCGTAGTAAGAGAAAGTAATCCGGTTTAGTGCTTTGGATAAATGCGGTAGATGATGATAGATAATATTTGGCAGGTTATATAAATGCTTAATGTGAAATGAAGCTCTTTGGGATGGCAGGAAAAGGGCCTTTAGAAGTCTACCGCAGATGATCTGTAGCATGCTGTTGTGCTAGTGAACTTTTGTCAGTTAGAAACTTAGAAGTAATCTCTCATGGTGGATTCTCTGGCTTTACAATGAAATTCTATCAAGAGTAAATTGTGATTCATCAAGATTATTATTATCATGAAATTTAGTGTCCCTTTTTGGCAGTCCAATCGGCTGCCCGGTTTCATCCTGTAGACATGATCAATAATGACAGATATGTGCTCTACTGTATGTGGTTCTGGTACAGAGGTACAGAGTTTGGGATAGTCATTGGACCGCCAAGGGGTAAATTTCAGTCATGGCAGAACTATCTCAGTAGTGAGCAGAATCTGACTTGGATTCTTTGATTCAATGTGTGGGTCGCCACTGCTCCAAATTGGAATTTAAGTCTGGTAGTGGAGTTAATACTTAATAAAATCCAAACTCGGCTAATAGTTTTATATTCATAACTAAGAAACTTGGTTTACACATAACATAATATGACAAATCAAACAAGAAGATCATATTGTGTTCTTTAACAATCAGACAGTAGTTAACTATTTTGAGGACAAGCAAATGTTTTCTCTATTTTCATTTTGTATACTACCTCTTCTACTTTTCAGCAAGAGTAGGTGAAAATTATGTGAAAATCCTTATCCCAAGAACTGAGCCAGAAGCTACATTACCAATTTCCTGAAAGTTTTGACTCTTGATGTTTCTTTGGATAGAAGAGGGTACGTATCCCTGCCATGGCTGTAAGCCCTTCACAAATTGCATGCTAAGACCCAATCAGGCACTACCTGGGGCTTGAGCTTTGTAGAGGAAATAACATCCCTGAAATAAAAATTTAGTGGACTAAAGCTAGAGTTTCTATGGGAAGATGATTCTTTTCTTTTATCCTGCTACTCTTTTGAGGATACAGCGTAGAAGCTGAGGGGCCTATGTCCAGCTACAGGGGTTGATGTTTCTCTGGGAGGTTGGTTTTTTTTCTTTTTCATGGATGTCATGAAACTGGGGCTTGATCTTGTTTAATGGCATTTCATTTTGTTATTTTCTAGTGTAGTGGAGGAAGGGGGTAGATCGAGATACTTGGTATAACAGAGACTTTTTAGAGGACATCCTTTATTTTATTTCCTTCACAAGCTACCAGTTTGTTTTTCCTAAACTTGAAAAATTTAATTGTCTGAGGCTAGGAAAGTCAGATTGACCTTTCTCCTTATGGTACATTCTGCTCCCTGTGGTGCTGGTAGCTTACTGACTCACAGCTTAATGTTGCTGCTTGAATTTCTTTGCTTTGCTGACTTCTTCAAGCTCCTTTTTGGGGGAACTTATATTTGGCTAGGTGGACCTTGACCCTTATTTTTTTCTAAATAAAACATGCATTTATGTTATGCCCTAGCCCCTAGGTATGCGCTGTACCACGTACACTTCCATTGTAGTTCCTCTTGTTATGTTTTTACCTTTCTGTGTCTTTCACCCTTTTGCTTCTCTTGTAAATTTCTCTATCAGTCCCCTATATGCACAAGAAATGAGAAGCTTATAGTTCCTTTAGTCTGGAAATCGTTTCCCTATCCTTTCTGTTCCCCTTAGTGTCCCTTGTTTTTTCCTTATAGCTTGATTGTCTTTTTATAAGACTGATGAGGTAGCGTTTACACTACAAAAGCATAAAAACTCTTGAAATTAGAACTATTCATCAGACTCTTCAGTCTGAAGGCTATTTGATGGTGAAGAATCTATGAAGTAGATCTATTTATTTGCTGAATATTGGTTGTTTGCTTCAGTTCAAACAAGTTCTTTGCATAGTGATTCTAGATAATTGCATACTAAGAGACTAAGAGAAAGTAACCAAGGTTTAGCGCTTTGGATAATGCGGTAGATAATGATAGGTAATCTTTGGCAGGTCATGAATGCTTTATGTGAAGTTCAGTTCTTTTGGGATGGTAGAAAAGGACCTTTGGAAATTTACTGCAGATGACCTGTAGCATGGTCTTGTGCTAGTGACCTTTTGTCAGTCAAGGTGGATTCTCCGGCTTTATGATGATTTTCTATTAAACGTCAATTGTAATTCATCAGGAGGACTATTATCATGAAATAGAGTGTCCCTGTTTGGCAGTCCAATCGGCTGCCCTGTTTTCCTCCTGTAGACATGATTAATAAGGACAGGTATGTGCTCAACTGTAATACTATGTAAGAGGACCAAGCTGAATGTAATTTCTGATTCCTTTGTTACACCCTAGGGAATGGAGTATTTGGGATAGTAATTGGACCGCCAAGGGTTAAATTTCAGGGTTGGGAGAACTATCTCAGCAGTGAGTGGAATTTGACTTGGATTCGTTGATCCAAATTGGATTCTAAAACGTATGTAGCGGATTTAGTACTTTATCAAATTCAAAGTCGGCTTATAGTTTTATTATGATAACTAAGAAACTTGGTTTAGAGTTTAGACATTACTAAATATGTAAAGGAAGATTACATGGTGTTCCTAAATATCTAACGACCAGACAGTAGTTAGTTATTTTGGGGACAAGTAACTACTAATTTCATATTTAGCTTTTTTCATAATACATCTTTCTACTTTCCATACAAGGGTAGGTGAATATTGTGTGAACTACCTTGCCTTAAGAACTGACATAGAAGCTACATCACCAATTTCCTGAAACTGTTGACTCCTGATGTTTCTTTGGATAGGGAAGGTATCATTTCCCTTCCCTGGCTGTCGAGTTTTTAAATGGTCATTCGCATGTGACAATTGTAAAGAGAATTAGGCTTGAAGTTTTGGGCTTAAAGGCCTTTTGCTAGTGTTAACTATCTCTAGCTGTAATTGCCCCTATTGGTGTTTCTGATAGTTGGTAATTGTTGCTCTTCATGTTTTTTTTATTGTATTACCACGATCAGAACCCTAATGTCTTGAAAGATTATGCTGTTTTCACTTTTCAGTAGAAGATTGTCAATATGCTTATAACTTGTAATGCTGTCTTGCCTTTCCAGGGCCTTTATCTTCGTTCAAAATATGCAGTCAACCCAGATAAAGTTTATCGGATGGCCATGAGGGAGCTTAATACAGACGCCCGTAGTCTTGAAGTTATGGGTGCTCCCCTGGCAGGAACCGACTTGAGAGCTTATGTGATGTCAGGAGGTGGGCTTACAATGACCAAATTCAAGCCAAGGCTGAGGAGTAAGAGTTGTTTTCTTATTTTTCCAGTACGAGGCTCTGAAAGAAAAGGTCTAGTGAGTGTCCATGTCAAGAAGAAGAAGGGCAAGGTGTGTTTTTGTGCTAGACATGATTGGTATTTGTTGTCGATATTTGCTCGCTCTCTCCATTATACCTAATCACATTAGCTAAATACTGCTTTTAACCAAATTTGCTTTGAACTGTGTTTTCCTGTCAAATGTTTATTAAAAAAGTTCAGCGCCACATTCTTTTATGAACCTGTAGTCTGGACTCTGTGTTTTGTTTAAGATCATAACTTGTTAAAATTGGTGATAAGGATTAGAAGGAAAGGAAATAGGAAAGTTGATACTTTACTATTAGGCTGGTAATTGTAGGTTTCATTATTATATGGATTACATGCTAGAGTTATTAATTTGAAGCTAAAGATCTTAACTTTTCAAATCTTTTCCTCTTCTAATCGGCGTTTGGTTAGTATTTCACTTTTCCTCAAAAGTATTTAGTTGCTTCCTATATGGCATTGTCAAAAATATGTACTAGTCTTCCTAGCTTCAAAATAATAATGCTCCCGTGCTGTTTTGTTTGGAGGCTGGGACTCTTTCCTAAGAGTTACCAATCCACTGCTCTCCCCTTCTGTTTTTTTATTCCCTTAACTTTGTGCTTTCAAGGTTATAACTTTGCTTATTTTCTTAGTATCTTTATGAGGTTGAGGTCTGTTACATTTGATTGATATTGAGAAGGGTTGCAGATATAAGAATCTGATGAAAAACGTGCAGAAAATAACTTTTTTCCCCTTTAGCTGGGGAGGCCATTCTCACTAATAGGAAACAGATTTTCTTTTTGAAGTTAATTTGCTGCTCATTACATTAAATCTTAAACAATATGGTGGAAGAATACTTCCTATTTTTTCAATGAAGAATAGTTCCTTTAATGGAGCTCTGTAGAGAGTTCCCATGTAATTATGTATGCTCTTCTTTGCACCTGCTTTTCCAAACTTTTCAAGTTTTTCTTAGCTTTAAGTAACTTTGTGACTCTTGTAGGACCTATGCACCTAGGTTCTTTGTTGCTTTTCAAAAAAAGCTTTACGTAAACTAAACATTTATTAACCTTACGTTATCATTTTGGGGGTGAACCTCAATATGCAAATCTTCATACCCTGAATCAACGTGTCTGTTGGCAGTACGATGTGAAGTTACTCGCTGTGGACGTTCCCATGGCTTCAGGACCTGACCAGCGTTTATTCCTTGTTGGGGATGAAGACGAGTACAGAATTGGCGGTGGATTGGTTGCAGAACTAAGGGATCCAGTAGTTAGAGCAATGGCGGCAACAAAGGAGCTTGAAGAGATAGATGACATCGAGGCTGAGGAGGACGAAGAAAGAGAGTTACAGGAGGCAGAAAGAAAGCACCAAGAAGAGGTCGCGAGGCTTCAAAGAGAGAGAGCACAAGGATCACACTGAAGTTTTTTTGTTCGTACAATTGTATTGTCTCACTTTTTCAGCTTTCAGAAAATCAAGAAAAATGTTCAGGGCTTACATTGCAACTGTTCAATGTCGGATTTTGCTTTGCCCTCACATAATGTATGAGTTTAAGTATGTATATGGTTACACTGGCTTTTAGGCAAATCATTTTCTTTAACAGCCATATTCTCAGATGTACACAATTGAGACAAACTGGGTCGAAGTGTGTATCTTTCACCCATTGCTTGCTGTTTACTCGAGTACAAAATCGTGAAATTTTCCTATACGAAACTCTGAAGTTTGTAGTTGGTGTAGTAAGCCATGTTACATCTGTTTCCTTCATGAGAAGTATAGAGTGAAATTTCAACACTTAATCCCCATTTTTTTATTCGTCTTTGTTAGTTGTTACTGCATCCATGCTATATAGACGACCTTCTCACAGTCTACAGACCCTCTTGATTTTGGTTAGAAGTTTACCCATTATTGATTTGGAGGATTTGGAGGAAAAGACATTTGTGAGGTAAGAAAAAGTGTTCAATAAAAGGGCAATTTTAATTTGTACTGTTTTAAAATAACTAGAATATAATAAACATGCTTATTTGGTCGAGCATATAAAATCATAATTTTTTTAAAAAAAGTTGCACGATTGAAAAACATTACAAGGATATCTACATAGAAAAAAAAAAAAAAGATCATAGTCCACGATTGTAACCAAGAGCGTCTATTGATCATCGCACTTCAATCGAACAAGTAGATGAGGCCCTCGGTAGCTTATCGAGTGTGCTCTCAAGAGACATTTGATCTACTTTACTCTGGATAATTATGAATTCCTCCAAAACTGTTGCATTTTTCAGAAGAAACTTGACCAGCTCCAGTTCCCGATCTGACCCCCAATAAATTTTTATTACAATTCGTTTAAGATGAGACCTGCAACACGAAGGGATTACTTGAGTTGTTCTGAAAAACTGACGCTCCAACTCAGCTATCTCCATATCACCTATAAAGGGGCCATCAGAACCAGAGGGACCGAGTCCCTGCAAAGAAACACCAGTCAGAAACAGGATAATTTTAATGCAAGCATAACTCCATGCATGTACAAGCAACGAAACACTAACCTCCGGAAAAACAAGTGTCTCTAAGAAACGCGAACAATTAAGAAATTCCAACAACACGATATCCCATTTACTGAATGAATTGTGACCCAACTCTAAATGTTTCAACTGATGGAACATGGGGAGATGATCTTTTAACTCGCTAAGATCAAGAGCCTTCAACCAAAGAGTAACAAACAGGTTATATGACGGTTGATAGAATTAAATAAAAACAATTTTGTAAGGGAAAACAAGTAACAGCTGATTCAGCTTGAAAAAAAATCAAAGATAAATGATGATGGTATAAATACCTCCATGGACGTGCACTTCAAAGATAAACGTGGAACCATAGACACCCCTCTGACAAGACTAAGCATGGCCTGGAAAGAAGCCTCTGCAGTGTAATCTAGTAACGTATAGTAGATGATGATATTTGCATCAACAAGAGCATTCATACTCGTGAAAGAGTACTGAATTGCTAAGCTGTCGCAATATTCAAGATACTCCAACCGAGGAGTATCAATTTGCACAAATTGAGTGTTCTTTTCCTCGTCCCGTTTATCAAACCTAAGAACCAATCTCCGAAGAGAAGGCGAAGAAATGATGATGGAATCCGCGTACTTCCACCAACATTCCACATAGAGGTCCTCAAGTAAAGGACAACTTGATACCAGCCTAGTGACAAAGTCATCCTCTTTAATGAGAACTGAACAGAGGTGGAATACTCTCAACCTTGGGAGACGAAAGGACGGCATGGCAGAAACTTTGCCAATACCAAGGCTAGTGTCAAGCTTCAACACCTCCAATGTCTCACAAGTGAAAAGTGCCGGAGGTACCTTGCCCCCTGGTTCCCTCACGTGAATGCAGAGGTCGATCTCTCTTAACACCACGGCGAGTTAACGGAAACGTAATCCATGAGTTAAGTTGCTCAGGGTTCAAGTCAGGGAAACACCTTTTCTCGCATCCACCCCAACTTGTACAACCAATAAAGTACCATCGAAGCATGTCCCCACCTAACCGAAGTCGAAACCTGGTAAGATGCTCAGACTGGGATGCTTGAAGCACACTATCCACAAACTTCTTAAATGGTTGGAAACTCTCTATCAGATGGGGATGCTTTAAACAATAAGATATAGACGAATCATCAAAGTCGAAGCTTGTCACCCAAGTGAAAGCACGCCTCATTCTTTTCGACAATACACTCGCCACGGCCGCATCTTTCGATGAAAGCAATGAAAGTATTAGACTTGACAACTCCTCCGGTAAACTGCTGAGCCTATCCGCAGTACATGGTCTCAAGTTGGTATCCATCCTCTCCTCTTGGTATTTACTGTATTGAACACAAACCATAAAGCTCATCTAATCAGATATGTAACTATTGAATTTGATCACACCGAAGCTGAGGCATATCAAAGAAGCTCAAGTTGGTATCCATCCTCTTGGTTTTTACTGTATCAGATGTGTCACTATTGAATTTGATCACGTTTAAAAAACAATGTTTTGGCTTAGCTTTTCAAACCAAAGCTGAAACAAAATAAGAGAAGCTCATGGAATCAAATATGTAAGAGTAAAGATTGAATTACGAACAAAGTTTAATCATACAACTACAAAAGCTGATCATACATATTGATATAGCTAATATAAAAGTGTAACTGTTTTCAGTAAAGCTGAAAGTTCATACTCTCATCTTTTTAAAACAAAATCAAAGAAGCTCATCAAATCAAAGATTGAATTTAAACCAAAGTTTGATCATACCAACAACAAAAACTGAACGTAAATATTGAAAGTGTCATTGCTTTTTACCATTAATATCCGGACCTTGAAACTGGAGCTTTTTAAGATTTCCACAACAGGGGAAGACAGAGACAAAGAAACCCGTTTAGTTCAACTGCTTTGTGTTGTCTTTGGTTGCTACTTGCTACTTAGTTTAACTTTCCTAAACTTAGTTTGGTTGCAACTCAAATACCAAAATTATTACGAAGTACTATTTAATACGTACTTTTGCACAATCTATAGGGTGTTCCCAATAGCATGTGCTTGTCAAGTTATAACTTCATTTTCGATTGAACATATCATCTTTTTTCAGGCGAAAGAAAAATAAAAACTTATTGAAAAATTTAACGGGATTAATCCCAACTTTGCTTCTTCATCGATTTTTAATCCAACTTTGGATAATCTCATATTAATCTCAACTTTCGACCCCCTCCTTCTATTATCGCACCCAACCGATCCGGAACAAAAAACGATATAACCTATCCTACGTGGCTTAAATGAGAGTCATAGGGGCGGAGCCAGGATTTGAGCGATACGGGGGCCGATCAATCCACCA
>CAAKMY010041617.1:0-27144 GCA_901111285.1 Corrigiola litoralis
AATATGTACTTACCAAACACTTCTGCTTTTGGTCAAACAAGTCTTTTTCAGTCAAACAAGTCAATATTAGCTTATAAGCTATCTGAAATGGCGTGCGAAACATAGCCTTGGTCTTCTCTCCCAAAACTTTTTGTTCAATCTATTGGGCAAGTTAAGGCCCATAGGTGTACGCTCCACCCCAGTCATATAGATAAAATGAAACCCCAATAAGATGGACTATAAACCGAATAACACAGCACAGTAACAAATCACCCTGATCATGTAATCCGGTAAAATGTAAAGTTAAAGTAACCTTTACTAACCAAGTAAAGCATTAATTAACCTTGTTCACTCCCTCCTCCCATTTCCCCAGCCACCAACAAAATGGAGAAACTGTGGAGACCAGCAAGTCGCATAACCCATTTCCTGACCCCACCCAAACCCACCTCGACCCGGACCCTCTTCACCCTGACCCGTACCCGTACCCGCACCCGCACCCGCACTCTCACCCAATCCACCACCGCCACGTGTTACCTCATTTCCCACTCCTTCACCCACAACTCACCCCCCTCCTCCTCCTCACTCTATTCCGTCACTTTTGGCCCGTTTCGATGTTTCTCTTCGGTGTCGCCCGTTGGGCAGCAGCACCAGACTAACGGGTTCGAGTGGAACGAGCCTGTTCATTGTGAGAAGGTGGTTGGCACTGATAAGGAGACGGGGCCGGGGTTTAGTGACCCTGATTCTCGCCCTTATATCCCTGTTCGCGCTTTCTTTTTCTCCACCAGGTTCGCAATTCCCAACCATTGGGCCAACCTTGCTCCTCGCTAATTTTGATTGAATTATGTTGTACTCTACCACTTATATTAATTGCCTATAGAAGTTGTACATTTTTGTATCACGTGAGAGAAGTGTTGCTGCCGTAATTGTTGTAGGAATAGTTGGGGTGGATTATCCGAAATTGCGGTCATTTTGCAATTTGGCATTGCGGTTGAACTTCGACGGATGTTAGGAGTAGTAGAGTTAGATGATCAATAGTTGCACCCAATTTGCCCCTCGTCAAATGGTCGCAACTTCGGCCGATATTTTTAGAAATAGTTGAGATAGATGTTTTGAATTTGCGTCGATTTTGCAATTTGGCCCAAACTGGCTAAGTGGTCACAACTTCAGCCGGCATTTTCAGGAATAGTTGAGATAGATAATCTAATTTAGCGCCAATTTTGCAAATTGTCCCTCGTCAAATGGTCACAATTTCGGCTGACTTGTTTTATAGGAATAATTGAGATAGGTAACCCGAATTTGCACCCATTTCGGGAATTGGCCCTCGTCAAATGGTCGCAACTTTTGGCCGGCATTTTTAGTAAAAGTTGAGATAGATGATCCAAAGTTGAGATAGACGGTGTTTTCTAAGAAGTTGTGATAGTTGAGATAGATAATCCAAATTAGCACCCATTTTGCAATTTAGCCCTCGTCAAATGGTCGCAACTTGGGCCTGACATTTTTAGTAATAGTTGTGATAGATTTATCTTCTGGCTCAACCTCTTGAAATGGTTGCAACTTTGGCCGACATTTTTAGGAATAGTTGAGATAGATAATCAGAAGTGGCGCCCATTTTGCAATTTGGCCTGCTTGTAGTATTAGTTGATTAATAGGATACATGAACTGAATGTAGAACTTTTGGATTTGAAATGTATCATAATTTTACTTTTTAGTTGCATTTCTTTTCCCGGAATTTTAAGGGAGCTGGATAATTGAAATTTTTTATAGATTTCTTTCACGGTAATGTTTTACATTTGTAGGAGGAAACTATGTTATTGTCTTTAAGTTTTGAAAGTAGTTAAACCAACTGTTGTGTCATTTAAGTTATGCCACAGACATTGCAATGAAAATTTGAAAGTTAAGTGTGTTTTTTTCTTACTATGACATTTAATTGGTACAATGATATCTTAAAAAGCATATTTACAGTTTTGGTGATGCGGTCTCACCAAAATGCTGCCAAAGTCATTTGGAATCGGGTTGTGCTGTTGTATGTGAGTTATTAGATAGATGCTTAGAATGCATGGATATAGTTGGTAGTTAATATGATTCGACTTAATTGTGTGATGTTCTTCTCGTAATTCTCTTTGAAGTGATAGCCTGGTACGATTGACTTTAATGAACTCTGTATTGAGTTCATTCTGGAGTAGAATATCATTAAGGAATTAAAAGTTTGTCAATATCAAATGAAAGTTGAGACTTTGACAGTCGTTTTCTCATTTTTTAATGTCATATCTTTTACTTTAGTGACAAAAAGAGTTCTCTGACTTTTTTGGTGGTGCCTGGACCTGGCTGCAAATATTTTTCCCATGAGTGGGCTGCAGTATTATGTTTGGGCGTTGTTGGGTTCAATTAGTAGTTTGTGATGGAATAGCTAGACTTAGCTGTGAGGTGGAGTAGAAAGGTTTTTGAATCGGCATAAGTTTACCAGTGTATTTGTTTGAAGTATTGAAACTAGTACTATCTGCTTGGCATCTTTGTTGAGAATTGAGATTCTGGTGGTGTTTTTTCCCTGCAGTGTGGACTTGAAGAGTTTGGTGGATCAAAACAAGTCTAACTTCATCCCGCCTTCATCAAGGATGACTAACTATGTTGTTTTGAAGTTCGGGAAGCTCAAGCCTGAACCAAATGTGAGTTTATGCCATGTGTGGTTTACTTTCCAGTTCTGTTGTGCTTGTTGTGACATCTTGTTGTTCAATTTTGTTTACTCTGACTATTCAGTGTTGGAGAATCTCGTACTTCTTTTCTATTGGTGTACTAGATTTGTTGGTAGACAGAACTGTTATTAGTTTGCAGTTCCAATGCTGAAGTATAAACTCCTTTTCCATGTCTGATCCATATTTTTCAAAAAGTTTATTGAGAAGTAGTGAAGGAGATGAGTTCTTTGACTTTGCCACATTGCAGTGGTTTATCCTTTTTAAAGGTCTAGATGAACAACCAACGAGATGTGGTGTAGTAGTTGCTCACTTCATCCCTTAACTATGTGGTTAGGGGTTCGATCCTTGCCCATGGCCCATGGGAATGGAGCACATTTCTTGGCCACCCCTTTACCTCTTAGGAGAGCACCCGCGACGAAAGGGACTTGTCACTCTTTCCGGTGGTGGAACCCTTGGTTAAACCAAAAACAAAATTTTTAGATGAACTGTTAGGGCTGTTAAATGTCGCATGGAGAAGAATTATAGAAACTAGTGCTGCTGAAAGTAATACATTCTTACACATCTTTGGGAAAAGCATCTTGTTATATAGAGAAGGTTCTCTTTTGTAGAAAACTGCCTCTGTATAAGTTGGCATCTGATCTTTTTAAAATTTACAGAAGACTGGTCTTCACTTTGTGACTCAAATGATAAATATAATGGACACTTCCAAATATCATGACCTGGGATTGTTTTGCCTGGATCCAAAATGCTCCTGGTAGTGCTAGGACTCTTGATAAGTGGGCTGATCCAGAAGGTTAATATTAGCAAGATGATAAAATACGCAGCGTTGAAGTATAAGGTCTTCTGTTTCTGGACATTTTAAGTTCAGGATATTCCGTTATCATCGTTTTATACATTCATAATTATATGGTAGTTGAAGTTGCAACAGTTATTGTTTTTAGTTGTGTCACTAGGTGTTCTACTATGGTGGACAGTGGCCTGTCGGATAGATGAGCTATTCTAGGCAGGCTCGTAGTCGTCAATTGTCCTTGTATGTTTCTCTGGAACATTTTCAGCACGTCTGGTGCTTAATGTTGAGTATGGAGTGAAAAACATATGTAGCTCAGCTCTGCCAATTTAGCATCCTGCCACTGGACTGCCAATCTCTTTTGGGACTGGGGTTCCTGTTTTTGTCTTGCAAATGTTTTAAGTTTGGTTGTCACTGTGAAACAAAAGTAGGTGGTCTAGTAAATTATTTTGTCTAGCGTGTTGTACAAGTTTTTGTCATAACATTCTGGGATACTTGTTGTCAGCTAATCAAAGGTAGCAATAGTCTGAGGGACAACCTTGCTGAAGGGATAGTGACAATGATCTGGAAAGGTAAGTTAGAAGCAGCATCACCCTTGAGGATTTCAGGCCTGTTCTGGAAAGACCTCAAAGATTTGTCATCATTTTCATTGGGAACTGGAATTCCGATTTATCCTGCCTCCTCTCTTTAATTGCTAGTGTTTCTGATTCAACTCATCATGTTATCTGCTCTCTGGTATCATAGAAAGTTAATCACTGTGAGATAACTGAGGTCTACTGATGTCTATGGATTCCGACAGTAGTAAGAGAGAGGAAGGGGGTCCAGGGATTTCCTTAAGAATAGGTTTTAGACGAAACTGATTCATTTATAAATGCCCAAGGATGTGCATGGACGCATGGTACATAACTTATGCAACACAATGTTGGTAAGATATTTTGTTATACTGCTGTTGCACTGAATGAGGTCCCAGAGACTTTGGAGGATTTGTAATAGGATGTATTTAGCCCAACCGTACCTTCATCAGTTCATCCCCTATAAACTTGTCTTACGTTATCCTGTAGCCCGTAGGCACCAAGGTTGCAGAGGTAAATACCAATAACAATTAATATTCTTAAGAGTCGGATATTAGATTGGCATATTCATAATTCTTCAAAAAGTTCTGCAATTCAACTGCCAGCACATTAAACAATCGACCTTCTCTTCGCGGATGTTCAACCAAAAGATTGTCAATATCAGAACCTTAAGCCTATAATTCTCCTTAATACTCAATAGGAGCGTTAAAAAGAGAGATATAATGTCCTGGGATGTTACATTTGATATATCTATCAAACCTCTTGGCCTCTTTTTTTCTTTCTTGTTTTTGGAAAGGAAGAGAGGGGGTGGGGGGTGGGTGGGGAGGACCTTACATGGCCTACAGTTAAATAATGATTCACCGGCAACCATGATAGGGAATTTCGGTAAAAATGGAAAATATATAGTAGTTATTGGTGATCCTATCAATGATATAGTTTCCGCGCCTTTGTATTTGCCAAGTTCGACGGCCTATATATTATGTGCATTTTTTTTTTTTGGTTTACACTGCTATGGCTTGTTAGATTCAGGCCTTCAGATAAATAATGATTCACCGGCAACCATGATAGGGAATTTCGGTAAAAATGGAAAATATATAGTAGTTATTGGTGATCCTATCAATGATATAGTTTCCACGCCTTTGAATTTGCCAAGTTCGACGGCCTATATATTATGTGCATTTTTTTTTTTGTTTACACTGCTATGGCTTGTTAGATTCATTCTTTTTAATCTTTTTCTTTTAGCTGTTTCCTATATTTGCTGCTCACTGATTATCCTTGCTGTAAATGGTGAAGTGTCAAACCCGATTACCTTACTTTCCCTGTGGCTAAGTTTCTTCGTTCAATTTGCCAAAGTAAAGAGTTTGTACTTATGTCATAAACTGTAATGAATCTTGGTTTTATTAAGGTGTGGGTTGTAGCTGGCAGTCTGGCACCACTGACTCCTTTGGGTGTTGTCTAGTGCTAGTACTTTTATTATTTCACGTGGCCCTTTTCTTTGCTGTAAATTCTTCCTATCTATTCTGTATACAGTGATGGGAATCAACTTTTTGTGTCTACTTGTATTCTAGCTTGAGTCTTGGACATTATGTGGTGTAGCCGTGTAGTAAGTGAACTGTTCCTCTTTTGTTTGTAGGGTCCGGGTGCTACCCTAAGTGGAAGTGAGTGTGGCTACATGGTGGTTTTCCAGTATGGCTCAATTGTCTTGTTCAACGTTCGTGATCATGAAGTTGATGGTTTCTTGAAAATTGTGGAAAAACATGCATCTGGTTTACTCCCTGAAATGAGAAAGGATGGTGAGATCTTTTCTTCTTTTTCTCTTAAGTATAGTTTGAATGGATTGGGAATGACTTCATAATGTAGACATGTCTGTGTGGCAGTAGTTATAGCTGTTGTCGTCACATAGTTACGTTTATGGATAGGCTTGTGGGCATTTAAATAAGATTATTTCTCCTGGTCTATTTTCCTTACCCTCCTTTTTTCTGCTTAATGATTTAAAAAGAAATCATGATTCAGTGTGACTGAAGCATTTTTTTTTCTTTGTTAATGTTATTTTTTAAGTGCCTGTTCAGTAAATGTTTTTGCTACTACAGACAGTACCATATCCTACCATTGTCTCAGTGCTTGTAGAGTCTATGAGGTTCATGCATAGGTCACGGTAGGGAATATCAGATGTATGCAGCCATATTTCATACATTTAATAATTTATGTATTTTACCCTTGAAGCTATACAGCTCTTTGCATGTACTTTTTGGAGGCTCCTCATTTGTCTCATTATTCTTTTTTCCTTGATGTTAAGAGACCCAGCTATGTAGAGTGAAAGGAGTTGAGCCGAATTTTATGTAAAGAACCGAGTTAAAAAAATTGGACCGGAATATCCAGTGCCCCTTGGACTCGAGTTTATAAACACCTGAGTGAGATGAAATTTGATACAGCCTGGGGCGAGAGAGACTCAACTAGCAACGAATGCTGCACATTGAAGACTAGAATGTGTGCTAATGTGTTCACCTCGACAAAGCAAATTTGCACATCACCCCCTCCCCACCCCCCACCCCCAACACACACACAAAAAGAAATAGGAAAAAGGAAATCCAAACACACCCATCAAATCATGCATATATTTATAATATTCCTTTCTCATGCCTACCTTATCTGCTAGGTCTTCTAAAAGTGGGAAATGACTTTATTTAATAGTGACAGCAATTGCTTTATCCAACTATTGTTTCTTGGGCGCTTCCATGTCTACTTTGAAGTCTTCATTGTCGGAACTTCATTCTTCCTCGTCCTATGCACTATTGAAAATTTGCACCACCTATTTGGTGATAATTTCATAATTTGCTTGGGCTTTAGTTTCCTCTGGCGCCTTTCTGTCTTTTATTTCCTTGTAAGTAATGTACAAGTAGTTGTTTCTGGGGAATAAAACCATGAATAGTTTTTCTCTGGTGGTATCATCTTCTTCGGCATGCTAATTCTTCGTAAGCCTTTTTACGAAAAACCAATCTAATGCTCTTGGGACTAGTTGTACGTCTGCAAGTTTTGTCTTGGACTGTGCTACTTTTCTCCTTGCCTTTTGTTGTTCTTAATGTCAAACTAATGTTCTTTCAATTACGTTAACATATTATATGCTATCTTGTTGGACTATCCATTGTAAGATTAAGTCTTTTGCAGATGCTGGCATACTGATCTTTTCTCCTTTTTTCTATTCAGAATATGAAGTTAGAGAGAAGCCAACTTTAAGCACATGGATGCAAGCCGGCCTTGATCACATAATGCTGCAGTACTTGAATATTGATGGTATCCGTACGATAGGTAGTGTGCTTGGTCAAAGTATTGCTCTTGATTACTATGTGCGCCAGGTTAGTCGCTTTGTAGTTTATTTAAATTATGAATTTCTAACTTTTAGCTCGATTTAAAATTAAAGTTCTTATCTCCTGGTAGGTTGATGGAATGGTGGCAGAGTTCACTGACATAAACCGTGCAATGGAAAAAACTGGGACTTTTACCATGGAAAGAAAGAAGCTCTTTCAGTTGGTTGGCAAGGCAAACTCTAATCTGGCAGACGTGATTCTCAAGCTCGGCCTTTTTGAAAGGTCATAGTTGTGTTAGAGTACATTTTTCTTTCTCATTAGCTATTACTACTTGCTTTTCGGTAGAGTTCCTTGCTGTTATAGATGCTTGTTGCTGACTTGCTATTATAAGATGCTGTTTAGAATTCTATATAGTGATGAGCACGTGGAATTGTAGCCGAGATGCATGTGTATTCTTGACACGCTATGCATCAAACCAGTAGTCTTGTTCCTTGTATATGTGCGTATATCTTGCATGTAACTGAATTTATAGTTGCATATGCTAGAAATAGAGACAGCCTAAATAATTTCGACTTACCTCTATCGAAGGAGATCTGGGTTTGAAGTCAGTGGTGGAAGTTAACTAGAGTGCATTTTGAATGTCCAAAATGGTCAGTTTTTATCTCATTGCCATTGCTGAATGACCTGGAGTACGTGCGGGTCTTTATTTTGGTGTGCATAATTGTGGATACATTTTGCTGATATCACCATAAAAGTGTGTTTTCTCGGTTGGTGGTATCAAACCTCTTTTTTTCAGAAAAGCAATGTAATTTTATGAAATGCGACAAAAGGTTTAGAATACGTTTGCCCTCTGGGATGTCACATGCTAATTTTTATCATATTTAGTGTATATGCTACTCAATATAGTTTCCTCAGCTTATGGTCTGTGGCTTGCATCAAAAGCTTCACACTATTGTCTTACCACTGCTTTTGGAACTTTTGTCTTTGATCATTCATGAAAGAAGATGTACTTACATGTGCTGGTCTTTCGAAACATCGTATGTAAGCTGCGTACATGTGTTGACTTCTCCCCAGACTTTGTCCTTGATGGGATTCATTCTGGGTGGTGCAGGTGGCAGGTGGCTGTGAAATAATTGGGCTTAACAGAACCTTCTTTAATTGAAGTTGAAATTTTCCCTTCTGGCACCTTATGTGCTAGTTGATGATAGTTTTTTTCCACTCTTGTTTTTCTTCTGTCAAACGCTAGTAAACCATGATTTCTTACTCAACCAGATTGAACTTAGTATCTTTTGTAGCTCCTGGGAGATTTTTGGTCTTAATTACCTTTGAAAATAGTATGGACTGGAAGATCGAGTGACAGAATTGTTCTTCTTTTTCGTCTTGTTTGTTGGTGTCCCAAAAAAAATCCACGTTTTCATTTAGGTCAAAATGGTTGGCCACTAAGTAAACCATGTTAAAATTGTGAGTTTACTGTATTACCCAAGTTTTGGCCTACCACAATTGAAGGATAAGAAAAGGGGTAATATAATGCACAGTAGAACTGTTTGCTGTATATAGTCATTTTAGGTCTATCACCTTATTTTCGTATGAACAAACTCTATTTAAGGTGTGGCCTTCAGTTTTTGTAAAAGTTCTGCTTTTCTTATTGTTTGTACAACATCGTAAAAGTTGAAGTTCTAAATTTTCGGCATACTAGAGTCTTGGGGTTAGGTTAAATGTTGGATTTATGTGAAGGAAATGCAACAATGGACTGACTTGAGTGCAGTTATGTTGTTAAGGGAAAAGTTGAAGTTTGAGACAAATACATTGTGATTTATGTAAGGGATCAAAGACAACTTATGACTTCCCCAAATTACCTACAACTCTACAAGACACCTATCAGGCGTTGCTTTGTGCTGTAACACAAGGTGTCAGCAGCATTTTCATTTTTTGATGTGTTGTCTGATTTGCTTTTGCTTTAGTATTAGGAACCCTTAATTGACGAAAATGCTGAACAAGTTCATGTTTGTAATGTCTGGGAATAACCGACAGACAATAACTTAGTGAAATTCTCCTATCCATATCCCTGCTGCTTGCTTACTTCTTCGTTGCTTTGTCTGAAATATCTCTTTGCCTTTGCAGATCGGATATTGCTTGGAAGGATGCAAAATATGCTCAGATCTGGGAATATCTCCGTGACGAATTCGAATTGACACAGAGATTTGCCAGTCTTGACTTTAAGCTGAAGTTCGTGGAGGTACAATGCTCTTTCAGTTTACCTGTTATTGAAGGCAAGATTGACTACTTTTGAGTTTTGACATACTTGGTGCATTTTATTTACTCAAGTTTATCTTCGTGGACAGCATAACATTCGGTTTCTCCAAGAAATTCTACAGAACCGGAAGTCTGATTTTCTTGAATGGCTCATTATCATATTGATTGGTGCCGAAATTCTCATATCCGTGTATGACATTGCTCACAAGTCTGCCATAACTTCCCTTTAGCCGTTGATTGATAATCGTAAAGCTCGGTAGTCATTGGAGTTTCTACCTAAAGTTGATCAAGAGTCCTCAAAATTTTGGTCTCAACTGTACATGTGCTATTAGGTTGATAATTTGATACAGAGGTTATCATTCTTCTATATCGGCTTGTAAATTAATACGATGACACTGTTTTCCTTTGTAAATTCTTTAATTGACTATTTTAGCCTCATGAGTCAAAAGTTGTAGGTGCATTTTCCCTTCTTTTCTCAGACCATGCTGTCTATGGTAATTTCATTGGAGTATCCAGTTAGGTTCCTCGTGCTGGTTAATATCGCGTGTGCAAGGTGCAAGTCACCAGACATAACATTAAGCATCTGTTTTTTGGTTTTCTTCTTCTCGTTATTGGTTCCATTCAAGGTTATCGCTTGTGTTTATCTTACTATCTTTCGATTTTAGCCTTAATAATGCCCAGAAATTATCAGGAAAGAAGCGTATGATCCTCAACAAAATTAATGTGCATTTTACATAGACTATATTCTAACAGAAGATCATAAAATCAGAAAATCAAATTGACTAAATCCGTGTTGGCCGAGTCCTGGCATGTCCTGTGCATTGTAAGGCACCTCGACCTACTCCTACTGCTGGTCACAGCTGCTGTTGGTATGGTTTTGCTCACCCTTCCAAATAAGGACCTCGTACAATACATTTCCATGGTGCACCCAAAGACACTAAGTTGCAATCAACTGGTAATATATCAATATCCTTGCAGTCACAGGTAAGCTGAACTGTACTCTTGAATGTCCGGCCAAATGGCCCTCTGGCAAAGTTTTCATGTTTTAGACTTCTCAATGTATGACGATTGACGAATGAAGAATGTGCTTTTGAAACATGCAGATTCTTCAATCGGGGTTTGGCTAGTTGATGGAACAAGATATCATGAGGGTCGCTTGGCTTCGGATGGTGAATGAGTAGTTACTTTTGCTTTTTGTTTTGTTTGTTTGGAGTCTTCCTCACTACTGAGATGTTTAAGAGAGAAAGACAGATCTCATAATTGTGATAAATATTATAATTCACTTATTTTATGGGTTACTTTGTTGGAGAAAAGTAGAAAACCGTCCCCATTCAAAACAATCATGTTGTTAGAAACAAAAAATTTTCCTTAATGTGGCCCTCCCTATTTTAATTGATATTTAAACATTTTTACTCCTTAGTTGCTATTTTTTAATTACTCCAATCATTCGAGTGGCTGGCAATATGGAGTAGGAGTAGGTGGTAACCGCGGTAGCTGACTAGCTATGGCCAGGAGTATTCCTTTCTTTTATGCAGTAAGTATAGCGGATGGATAAGATAGCTAGCATGGGTTAGCAAAGCTATTCCAAAATTTCTATAAAAATAATAAATAGTACAAGTAATAGGAAATAGTATAAAAGTTGGAAAAATAGAAAATATTAACAATATTAACAGAATCGTTAGTCCTACTAAATATTGGATCCGCCTCATACTGTTGCTATCGAAGTTCTAGCATCTAATACTCATGCTCGGTTAATGTAGTGAATGTTAGTATAAGCTAAACAATCATCTCTATACATATTCTCGATTTGTGCGTGTCATCCTTGCGCAGGGGTCATGCTAATCTTCTCTGTACCGTTCCAATTTTATCAGATGGAAGAGACACTTGCAATGCTGATTGAGAGCCTTGGCCAATGGCCACTATTGGAGCACCCGAGTTTTAAAAGAAAATAGCGTGGATGATTACTATTGTGGAATATTATTAGCACTCTGTCAACAAGGACTACTGGACAAGTAAAGTTTTGTCAGAACATCCTATCTCTGCTCCCAGTAGTGTGAGGCCGTTCTATTTATCCTAAATTCTTAGCTAGTCCCAATAGTTTGAGGACGTTATTTACATGAAGATTTTGGTAGTGTAAATTTATTCATTACTCATCAGCAAGGATCACTACGAAGACATTTTGCTACCTAATTATGTTGATTACTCTCAGTACAGACAAAGTTGGAGTCAAGACTCCGGAGTCCTAACGTATCTTAGTTTGTTTTTCTTTCAATAATTGAACATGTTATTTGGACTTAGATATAAATATATAGAGAGAGCTTGACTTACCCATTGTCTTGAGTAACATAGTTTACATATAATGGTAGGTCAACATTTGGGTGAGAACTATGTTATTTTACGGCTCACTATATTATTGATCAGTTACTTTATACAAGTATATAGAGTAGGTTGTAGAGTTTAATTTCCTTTCAAGATGAGCTGCATATATACAAGAGTCTTTTGCAGGATTCTAGAGTAGCAGCAGAAACAACCCAGTTTCAATATGGAGTCTTACACAGCACCTCTAGAGTTGGAGGAGAAACAACCCAGCCAAATGGAGTCCAATGGAGACACCAAAGAACATTTCAATGCCAAACGAGGGTGGATCAGCTCCATCTTAATCCTTGGTCTGCATTTCTCTCCCTATTTTTATGTGTTTTCTTTGTATTATGAACACTGTGCAATAGTTACTACTATAAATGAATCATTTTCTAATTTAGACTAGAGTAGACTAAACTAAAATCCTTCAGTGAACTGTTCCTAACACACAATCTGTTTACCAGAACTTCAATGTCGAAAATAGCACCATGACATGCTTGGTATTTGTATGCAGGAACAAGCTTGGGACTAAATATTGCATCAGGAGCCTGGTATTCCAACTTAATAGTGTTCCTCATCAGTGTATTCAATATTAAGAACATCCCTGCTGCTCAAATCAACAACATCTTCAGTGGTCTCATCAACTTCTTCCCTTTCATCGCGGCTATCTTTGCTGATTCTGCTTTCGGAAGCTACTCTGTTACACTCGTTTCCTCCTTTGTATCATTAGTGGTAATTCATTTTTCCTCTAAACACCTCAACCATTTAACTTGCGCAATTTTGTCAACTTGTTACTTATAATCCTTTTCCCAATACTTGAACTCGAGCAAATTTTCTGACAATATAGAAGTCGGTGGCTAAAAAGAAGAGCGACTAACTACTCTTTGGTGTCTGCTTTCTCATACAGATATTTAATAAAATGGTGACTGCTTTCTCATACAGATATTTGATTGATGTCTTATAAGTGCTCAAGTTAATTTCACACTAATTGATATAGTAACTGCGTATTATTGCACCACTGGACATATTGTTTTATTAGCGCTATTAGATCATTTCTATGAAGAGTATTGTACTTACTGAAGATGATCACTACCGTAAGCAAACTACGGAGTACTTAATTAATGTAACTTTCAGGCAGTGATTATGTTCACTTTTATGGTTACGGTGAAGTCCATGAGGCCTCCTCCATGCGCTTCTAGCTCCGCTTGTGTATCTCCAACAACCTATCAGTACTCTTTTCTCTACATAGCGCTTGCACTAGGATCCCTTGGACTTGGAGGAACGCGGTTTATACTTGGAACCATGGGAGCAGATCAACTCGATAGGCCTAAACACCAAGCAAACTTCTTCAATTGGTTCATTGTCTCCTTATATGCGGGCTTTATTATAGGCTATACAGCTCTTATTTATATCCAGACTAGCGTGAGTTGGGCACTTTCCTTCGGCATAGCTCTTGCCGCAAATGTGATTGCCGTTGTTCTCTTCTTAGCTGGATCACGACTATATCGTAAACTTCCACCTCAAGGAAGCCCTTTCACTAGCATAGCACGCGTTCTTGTCGCAGCTTTCAGAAACATGAAATCTGCAGAACCAATAGATGGAGATGATCATTATCTTTACGAAAACGAGGACTCAAAACATACATATGGAGCCCCAAGTAAAAGTTTAAGGTATGTATATGGTTTTTGTTACTAATGTTTGGTACTGGCAATTAGTTCTCTAGCTTCGTGGTCGTTCAGTATAAGGTTTTGATTATATTTTCTGTTGCAGATTCCTAAATCGAGCAGCCTTGATAACTCAAGGTAACAGCCAAGCAAATGACATGAAAACAAAATCGTGGAGCTTGTGTACAGTGGAAGAAGTAGAAGACCTGAAAAAACTCATCAAGCTAATGCCATTATGGTCAAGTAGCATTTTGTTGAGTGGCGTTATAGGAGTAATTCTTAGCTTTACCGTGCTTATGGCATTGGTTATGGATAGACAAGCTGGCTCTCATTTCAAAATTCCAGCAGGGACTTTTGTTGTCATCACACTAATAGTCACGGCCATAACTTCCGCTACATTTGATCGCTTCATATACCCTGCATACAAGAAATTGACTGGTCGACGTATGACATTTCTACAGAGCATCTCGATAGGTCACATTAGCAACATTTTGGCGGCGTTAGGCTTTGCTCTAATTGAACGAAGACGGCTCAGCTCACTCCAAACTCACCATCTGATGGACCAACCTAATGCTGTTGCACCATTCTCTGCCTTATGGCTAGCAATTCCATTAGTCATAATGGGTTTTGGAGAGGCATTTTATTTTTCGCCTGAGGTGGCATTGTACTATCAAGAATTTCCTAAGTCACTAAGGAGTACCTCAACTGCTATGGTTTCATTGCATATTGCAGCTGGCTATTATTGTAGCTCAGCATTTATCGATATAGTAGGTCGAACCACTTCTTGGTTACCAAATGATTATAACCATGGCAGGGTTGATAGTGCATCCTGGGTACTTGCGATCATAGCGTTGATTAACTTTGGTTACTTCCTTTTATGTGCCACATTGTACAAGTATAATAATCCTGATTCTGCTATATCTGTGCCTCATTGATTCGATATTTATCCGTAAATTTACTTTGTAACACCAAAACTTACTTTGTACAAGTATAAAATTGTAAATCCATTTATTCGATATTTATCTCTCATTTTGCGTATGCTCCCACCATGGTAATCTACTAATCTTTCATTTAGCAACTCATGTGTTTTTTGTTTCTTTTTATTTTAAACATGAAACAATAAATTGTTACCGTCATAATCGCTTTTTTCCCTTGACCTAGTGTCAATCCGAGTATCCATTTTTATATACACCGCCCCGAAAGGTTTTTAACTTAGGTGACACTTTATTTTTGTAAGAGAAAAAAAATAGATTGAAAATTAAAACTCAACAATAATGATGGGACGAGAAAATCTCAACAAAACACGCTATTATCTTTCCATGCTTGAACTAATAAGTAAAATTCTATAAAAAATTAGTTCTAGAAAAATTGAGTATCTTGCAAGCTTTTCAAATCAAACATGTCTACTTAAATAGACTCATTAGACACTCGACTCGAGTTCAAGCTCAAGTCAAACGTTGACCAAACTTTGACATAGCTAACCTCAAATAGCTCGCAAACGGTCTGGTCTCGTTTACACTCCTTGAACTGACATTGTGACACTTACTAAAAATGTCTACCATCTTTGACTGACACTTACTAAAAATGGCAATTAATCCACCAACATTCCTCTTCAAGAATGGCGTAGCTTCACCCACACCCACCCCTCCAATCTCCACCTTCCTCCAAACCCACCCAGGTAATTTACTCGACTCGAGGTTCGATTCTTATCAGCGACTTTTTATTTTCCTGTCGAAAAATAATATTAATTTGTTACAGGTGCATATACAACAACAAGAACCCACAACGAGGGCAATTCCCTGCTCTTCTACGAACGTCACATGACCCGCCTTTCGAACTCTCTTCAAATTCTGCTCAGGACAAACCCCAGGCTTGTTTTCGGTCCCCAGTTTTCGGGGCCGGTGTCGAATTTATGGGAGTGTGTGAACTGGGGGGGAGTTTTGAGGGGGCGTGTGGGTCCTGCTATAGGGAAGGCGGTGGAGGTTGCGAGGGAGGGGAGGAGGGACGGGGAGGAGTTGGCGGTATCGGTGTTGATTGGAGGGAGTGGTGAGGGGGTGGCTGGAGGAGGGGGGGAGGAGGGGATTGAGAGGGTGTTGGATGTGTATGTGCATGTTGGGATGTATATGGTGCCGGAGTTTGGGGTGAGCGGGGCGAGGTTGGCGGTTGTTTGTGGGAGGAGGGAGGTTGCGCAGGCTAAGTATTCTGATTGGGCGAGGTTTGCATTTCTTTTATTAGTTGTTTTATTTCATGCAAGTTTATGTTTCGAGTTGTGTTTAGTGTTTGTTAGAAAGTTTTGGGGAAGGCGTTGTTTTTATCATAAAAGTAGACGAAGTTATGCTGGCGCAACAAAGGGATGGAGATATTTAATTAAACTTGGGACTTGCAGGAAATTTGAGTTGATTTAGCTTTTAGAGAGCCCTTTTAAAAGTAGAGTGAGTTAGGCCGTCTTTTCCAAGAATTTGTGTTTGTGCTATTGATGTGATGTTGTTATATTTCACTTTGCATCTCTTTCATTCTATGTTTTGTTTAGATTAAATTTATTTCGTTTAAATGTTTGGTTGTCTGTTTGTTTATGTTTTAGGAGTTTATGTTTTGTGCATTTGCTATGAAAAGTAGCCAACGTTTACAGAATAGTCAGATTTCTAGAAATCCTAGAAATCTATGTAGATTATGTTTTTTTTTTTGTTTGTTATTGAAGGCCAGTGTAGGAGATGTATTTGTCGCTGATTGAATTAGAAAGTGGTTTGCTGCTGATACAGAGATAGTATATATAAGTTATGATGCGAACTTAATGAGAAAATCGTGTGATTGCAAATGAAAAATAGTGAATGTGTGCTTTTAGTAGGGTGTCCAAGTGAGTTTTCAACCAAATTAATACATCTTATTTTAGATTAAATGAGAGAGTGGCCTGCCATTACGAAAGGAGGGAATAAATGAGTTGTTGTGTGCACTTCATGAGATGATTGTTTTATTTGCAATTGATAGAGTACGAGTGCGTGAATTATGTTGTTGCTGTAGCTTGGGTAATGCTGTCAGAGACTTTGAGAGAGAAAACTTGGGCTTCTTCACTAATCAAGGGCTGGAAGAAGTCACAAATTAGTTGCAAGGTAGAGTACATTGAATTAGGATCTATCATTACGAACCATATACGTAGAACAGACATGTACAATAGGACGAGTCCCCATTAATTGCCCGTGATGCGCCCCACTTATAGCGGGTGGACAACCAGCAATGTGTAAGTACGGGTTGGTCCATTAACGGGTGGGAAAGGGTCGTGGTGGGTCAAGGTCTAGAAGAATAAAACAAAAGAAAAATTAGCATCAACAAGTTGGACCTACCGACCCACACCATGCCCCAGTTTGCCCCTCAATTTATTCTTAGAGACCCGCCTCACTTTGCCTCCCATTGATTTTTAGAGACCCGCCCCGACCAGGCTCGTTTTGACTTGGGTAGCCCCACCCTCAACCCGCCTTGTTGAACATGTCTTTAATAGAATGAGTCATGAGTTCAATGCCTGTATTTTGCATAGACCAGATGGTCCATATCACTTTTTGTGATCTTTTTTTGTAAAAACTTATATGAACCTTGTCTTTGAACCAATAATAATTATGATATGCTTCTAGAACTTGAGGTTGATATCTTGATATGTTGCTGCAGTTCGTACTACTTTGAGCCTGTTTTTCAGCAACTTGTTACATCGCACTTATGTGGAGTGTCTAAAGCTATCTCAGTTTGCTAGTGTACTGGCATGGTAGTAGACTTCAAACTAGGACAAATGTTTAAACTTTCACGTGAGAAGTTACCCAATGACTGGACCATGCTATGTTTGCCCTACAGATAGATATGTATCTCTTCTTTAACTTGGGTTTGTAGGAACCATGAAGTTAATTTTAACTTCCAAAAAGCCAGTTTTATCTAAGAATTTGTTTATTGCTAATATGGGTGTTGAGAAATCTGATATGATTCCCATACGTAATGGTTGTTGATTGTATTATTGGACACTTTATCAGCGTATTAAATCTGCCGCAGGGTCACGGTTGCATAGGTGTCGATCTAGATTTTGAATTCTTAGTTTCATGCAAAAATTATCTTTGTGGGTGGAGAAAAGCAATTTTGATGAAGTGGATGATAAAAACCCTAGTGTGTTAAAATTTTCAAACTGATGCAATGGCTCTAGTATTATTTAATAGTTAGACACTAGACCTTGCATTAGGAGACTTCTATGTAGTTAACGGCAGTTGCCAGCATAATTTTGCGCGCCCTATTTGACCCCCTTAATGAAGGGGAGTTGTTAATCATCCGCTTTAAAATAATACCGTCGTCCTTAAAATGATACCACCCCGCTTAATTTTCTAAAGATGATACCGTCGCTCTACTTGAGCACCTTTTTTTTCCCTCTCCTACAGTAACCTATACTCCGTAGCTACTAACAGTTCACCAGCTCTCAATTATTTTTGTTATGAAAGCTACCTTTTCTGGAAGATTAGCTAACAGAGATTGAATTATACAATTTTAGCCTCGTAGCGCCTCATATACAGGAAATAGTTGTACTAGTTTTTCACATATCTTGAGCAAATGAAGGTGGGAGGGATAGACGGATTGTTGTGCCAGTTCAGAATAATTCAAAATCTATTTGGATAAGATTCTGAAGATGTTGGATCAGATTCAACGTGTCAATATAAATTTCTATATTATGAACTTAGACTAAGTTGATAGCCATATTTATGTTTTAGAGGTCATCTTACAAAGTCGAAGATAATAAACAAACCTGCAACCTTTCGGTTGAGTATAGGAAATCTGATCACTTGATCTCCCATGTCCTCATATTAGAGGCCTTTTTAGAACAACCACAAGAAGTCAAGTAGCGTCAAATAGCGTTTAGTGAGCTTGTTGTTATCAGTTTGGGAGGATTATTTGCTTAGAAATTGAACATTTCACATTTTTGGACCAGATATTGAATTGACCTAAAAAAATCAATTCATAGATATACAAGGTAAAGTTTACCCATATTAGCAATGAACAAATTCTTAGATTAAACTGGCTTTTTGGAAGTTAAAATTAACTTCATGGTTCCTACAAACCCAAGTTAAAGAAGAGATACATATCTATGTGTAGGGCAAACATAGCATGGTCCAGTCATTGGGTAACTTCTCACGTGAAAGTTGAAACATTTGTCCTAGTTTGAAGTCTACTACCATGCCAGTACACTAGCAAATTGAGATACCTTTTAGACACTCCACATAAGTGCGATGTAACAAGTTGCTGAAAAACAGGCTCAAAGTAGTACGAACTGCAGCAACATATCAAGATATCAACCTCAAGTTCTAGCAGCATATCATAATTATTATTGATTATGATCAAACATCAGTCGCAAGTCTACATGGGAACATAACTAATGGGCTACCAAACCTACTACCGAGACATTTCTGTTTGACACATCGCTATCTCTTAGTTTACATTTTGGACAACTTGTATAGGAAGCACATGGAGGGTCCTGATATCTGACAATGTCTACTTATTACCTGAGTGTATTTGTTCAGTGTCTCTGAGGAGATTTCGGCCGTGAGGAGCTGATAACAGAGCTGTGTCTAGTCCCAGAAACCCATGTGAACAGTGAAGTACTAAGGATCCAGGAGATCACGCTTATTCTGACAGATATTCTGGCTGGAGACAGCTCCTTGTCATTCTATGCAGACCAGTTGTTTTGGTATCTTAATCCTTATGTTTAGTTGAAGTTACTAAGAATTTCTGAGAAAATGACCCACCCAGCACCACCAATCAATAAGGAAAGAGTAAGCTTTCCCCCTGGAACCAGGGGAGGAACCCTCTTTGAAGTGGCATTGTGACACTTACTAAATATGTCTGCAATCTTTGACTGACACTTACTAAAAATGGCAATAAATCCATCAACATTCCTCTTCAAGAATGGCGTGGCATCACCCACACCCACCCCTCCAATCTCCACCTTCCTCCAAACCCACCCAGGTAATATACTCGGGGTTCGATTCTTATCAGCGACTTTTTACTTTCCTGTCGAAAATAATGTTAATTTGTTAAGGGTGCATATACAACAACAATAACCCACAACGAGGGCTATTCCCTGCTCTTCTACGAACGTCACATGACCCGTCTTTCGAACTCTCTTCAAATTCTGCTCAGGACCAACCCCAGGCTTGTCTTCGGGCCCCAGTTTTCGGGGCCGGTGTCGAATATATGGGAGTGTGTGGAGTGGGGGGGAGTTGTGAGGGGGCGTGTGGGTCCTACTATAGGGAAGGCGGTGGAGGTTGCGAGGGAGGGGAGGAGGGACGGGGAGGAGTTGGCGGTATCGGTGTTGATTGGAGGGAGTGGTGAGGGGGTGGCTGGAGGAGGGGGGGAGGAGGGGATTGAGAGGGTGTTGGATGTGTATGTGCATGTAGGATGTATATGGTGCCGGAGTTTGGGGTGAGCGGGGCGAGGTCGGCGGTTGTTTGTGGGAGGAGGTAGGTTGCTCAGGCTAAGTATTTAGATTGGGCTAGGTTTGCATTTCTTTTATTAGTTGTTTTATTTCATGCAAGTTTATGTTTGGAGTTGTGTTTAGTGTTTGTTAGAAAGTTTTGGGGAAGACGGTCTTTTTATCATAAAAGTAGACGAAGTCATGCTGGCGCAACAAAGGGATAGAGATCTCTAATTAAACTTGGGACTTGTAGGAAATTTGAGTTGAAATAGCTTCTAGAGAGCCCTTCTAAAAGTAGAGTGAGTTAGGCCGTCTTTTCGAAGAATTTGTGTTTGTGCTATTGATGTGATGTTGCTAGGTTTGCACTTTACATCTCTTTCATTTCTATGTTTTGTTTGGATTAAATTTATTTTGTTTAAATGTTTGGTTGTTTGTTTGTTTATGTATTACGAGTTTATGTTTTGTGCATTTGCTATGAAAAGTAGCCAACGTTTACAGAATAGTCAGATTTCTAGAAATCTATATAGATTATGTTTTTTTTTTTTGTTACTGAAGATGTGTTTGTCGCTAATTGAATTAGAAAGTGGTTTGCTGTTGATACAGAGATAGTATATATAAGTTATGATGCGAACATAATGAGAAAATTGTGTGATTGCAAATAAAAAATAGTGAATGTGTGGTTTTAGTAGGGTGTACAAGTTTAGAGTATTCAACCAAATTAATACATCTTAGTTTAGATTAGATTAGAGAGTGGCCTGCCATTACGAAAGGAGGGAATAAATGAGTTGTTGCGTGCACTTCATGAGATGATTGTGTTATTTGCAATTGATAGAGTACGAGTGCGTGAATTATGTTGTTGCTGTAGCTTGGGTAATGCTGTCAGAGACGTTGAGAGAGAAAACTTGGGCTTCTTCACTAATCGAGGGCTGGAAGAAGTCACAAATTAGTTGCAAGGCAGAGTACATTGAATTAGGATCTATCATTACGAACCATATACGTAGAACAGACATGTACAATAGGACGAGTCCCCATTAATTGCCCGTGATGCGCCCCACTTATAGCGAAGGACAACCAGCAATGTGTAAGTACGGGTCGGAACATCAACGGGTGGGAAAGGGTCGTGGTGGGTCAAGGTCTTGAAGAATAAAACATTAGCATGAACAAGGTGGACCTACCGACCCACACCCTGCCCCAGTTTGCCCCTCAATTTATTCTTAGAGACCCGCCTCGCTTTGCCTCCCATTAGTTTTTACAGACCCGCCCCGACCAGGCTCGTTTTGACTGGGTTAGCCCCACCCTCAACCCGACTTGTTGAACATGTCTTACATAGAATGAGTCATGAGTTCAAGGCCTGTATTTTGCATAGACCAGATGGTCCAGATCACTTTTTTGTGATCTTGTTTTGTAAAAACTTATATGAACCTTGTCTTTGAACCCACTTTGTAATCTTGTACTAGTCTTGTACAGAACTCTTTGCGTGTGTTCTCGCCTGCACTAAATGTTGGTGGACTTGCTTGCTGGAAGGCAAAGGAAATGAGAAGAGGGAAGAACTTAAGGTAGTTGAAGGGGGGCAGGAACTGGTATATACCCTTTTTAGTTTTAAAATATGCACTAAAATTGTGATTGAAGAGCGTTCAGTTCCCTTTCACTTGTCTTGCTTCTCTATCCAAATAGAGGCGTTTGAATCCTTTTTCTTTCAGTTTATGAGTCTATCAGAAATCATCTTTCGAAGGTACTAGTGCCTTGTGTCAGTATTACGACTTAAGTTTCAATTGGCTGGTTTTTGGTAGTTTTTCTGACCAACTCACTATGTCCATCTTCAGTAAGTACTATGTTGAATCAGAAATAAGCCCTGATATATTCTGTGTACTATGTAGGAGTATGGTATCATGCTGAATTCATAGTGCGCGTACTGGTTCTTGATGGATAATCTTTGTATAGAAGTTCCTGAAATATTGTTCCTTAACTGCTCTGGCTTTTGAGTTTAATATTGAGAAATTGACTTTCTAGGTAGGATTAGGAAGCCACTGGAAGCATTGCGACCACCTTCAGTTACGGAGCTTTTGTTGTCAGACAAGGATGGCCGGATACTTGAAGGAACCATCACAAATTTCTTTGTAGTTTGTTTTAAGGTGAGAAGCAGGATGAGTATATGTGTTTGTGCATCATATAAGAAGTTGTGCTTATGATTTTCCCAAATCACTTCTTGTATTATAGTTTATTTTCTGATTCTAGCCTTGTTGGCACTCTCGGTTATCAGGGTATAGAACGCTACGAGCTATGTGATTCTGTATGTATCCTTCATTTTGCATGAGGTTTTTTAAACGCACACGTTGGTACACCACTTTCTTCACGACAAATTTCAGACTGATAAATTATAGAATTACTTGATATTTGTTGTTGTTCTATCATTTACAAAACTCTAACAATAAGAGAGGAAATGCTAAAGAGGTTATTTTCACTTTCTTGTACAACTTGGCATGCTGTTAGTGGTTTGAGGTAATGTTAGTCCAGAGAACTAATGTTGTTACTCTTAGCAATCTTTTAGAAATGATATAGTTTGAAGACTTAGAGGTCATAGTTTACTTCTTTTTTCTTTTTCTTTTTCTTTTTTTTTTTCTTTTTTTTTTTTTTTGCGAGAAAGAGCTCATGGTGCTCTATGGCTTCTGTCTTCTGTCTTTATATCATCTTATTCATAAGGTTTTCTCCATGTGAAGAGAGTACTGTTTCCCCCCCCCCCCCCAGTTTCCTTTCCCTCTTCATTGAGATTTCAGATGTTGAATTTAGTTCTTAATTGACTGTAGCATTTGGGAAATCTAGATGACTGGTATATATCTTTAAAAGTGTTTTATTTAGCTGCCAACATTGAGAATTGAGTCAAGGACTTCTTTGTTAGGTTCTTTTTGTTTGCTGTTGAACTAAGGTCTGACATACTTTCTTGTCTCGTATACTTTCATTCCCTCATATAACTATCAAAGTTTTCAGCTTTTATGAAATTTAAGTGTGTTGAGCCTTGATCATTCATTCCAAGGGTAGGCTCCATTACTTGATTTCAGTGAGGGTGAAATGTCATGATTGTTGGTCGAATATCTAGAGGTGGTATGTTCTCATCTTTTGAGTCGTTGGATGTGGTATTTCTCCTGCAGAAAGCATACATGGTTTACTTTTTCTCCCTTCTTTCTGGTTGTATTTGGAATCCTTATGTTGTAATAGATATGTTATCTGTACAGGGAAACAACAAATTTATGGAGAAGAGCTCACTTGTTGACAGTAGTTTGCAGTCTTATGAATTACAAACAACTCCTGTAAATGATGGTGTCCTGCCTGGGGTTATCCGGCAACTAGTAATCGAGTAAGTCCGTCCTCCTTATGTTTGATGTTCAAGTCCTAGTAAAATACTTCTAACAGACCTTTTGTTAAAGTCTTATTATTTTCGATATAACTCAAAATAAGCCCAAATGTCAACAAATTATAGGATTGCAAGTAAGTGTTATCTCAAATTCACAGCAAATAGGAAGTAGAGAAACATTGACTGAGATATCTGTTCTAATTCCATTGTAAGTTATAAGCAAAAGGCGAAAGTAGCCTAATAGTGAGTCGTTTGATAAAACAGGATCTACTTGTGAACTGGCTAAATTATAGATGAACATAAGCTGGAAGTATTTTTTTATTTTTTAGATTTTGCAGTGACATATCTTTTCCTTTTCACTCTTTAACTTCTCCTATTTTCCCCTTTGTGGTCACCTAGATGTTGAATATTAGTGTTAGCATTTAATCATAGTTTGCTGTTTCACTAGTATAGAATATCCAGATTTTGTGGGCCTGCTTCCTTGAGTTTCTTGCAGTGGCTGACTTGCTGTGCTGTATTTTTATAGTCTACTGAACTATACTATAGGGTGATTGTGTTCTTCCCTTTGAATATATAAGGACAGCCCACTCATGAACTATTCTTACCTCAATCCAGTGCATCTGTAAAGGAAATATTTGCCAGACCCCAGTGTCGTTGGACTCCCCTATCATAATTTGATCATATGTATAATTGCCACCATTCTTCTCGGCTGTTAGAAGGTCAGAGGTCCTCACTGTATCTCTGGGAAAAGAGCATATTTTGCAATTAGCTATCTAAATATTTAGTACATATAATACTTACACGAGCATGACTCAGCTCCACTAAACTGTTGTTTGTGAATTGGCCTTCTTCTGATCAATATGGGTTGGGACATTGGATTACTACTATTAGAGACAAGGAAATGCTTATCTCTATTAACAAACTAAATACTTAAAAAAATTATTTTGGGTTTTTGAATTGTATTTTATGTTCCGGTAAATCAAATCAAATATCTCACTAGAAAATGCCCTGCGCGTCTCATTCTTTGTGAAGCAGCAACATTATTTACCTTTTCTGATCAAGTTTCCTGGGGAAAGAGCTCTGTGCAACTTCAACTGGTTGATTTCGATAGTTTTGAAACACAAGTGCTGGAAAAAGATAACATAGTGAATAAGGATCTTCTTTAAAACAAAATATAATTATAAACCAAAGGGGACTGATATTAATGTCTCCTTCTTAAATGCCTACTGTTATCTCAAGAAGAAGGATCAGATTATGAAGCAAACCCATGAGCCCACGACCTACTAATGGATAAAAAACTACTACGCTGAGGCGGTGTGTAATTTCTATCTTCAGCTGCGCAGATGTACCCTTGTCAAACTTTTTCGTGAGTCCATTTGAGAATAGTTTGAATATATCTCTAAACCGGCTCGTGACTACATAAAGGCCCCCCCCCCCCCCTCTCCTCGACCATGTTTGGAAGAGCTTTTATTATAATGTGCAGCCAACACTGTTTAATTTTGATCTTCTCTTAAAACAGAATATGCTTGAACATGGGCATTGCAGTACGAGAAGTATCACCATCTTGGTCAGAGCGTGGCAGTTGGGAAGAGGCATTTATTACAAGTAATTATTTCTTCCGGTGTTTTGTTTTTGAATGTACTCTTTTTTCATCATGCATGGAAGAAAAGGGGCATTGTTGTTGAAGGATCTGCTAGTTTTGGTCATTGAGCTCAGATTTCATGAACAAGTTTTGTTGGATCCTTTGAACTGTTGAGATTGGTCATGTAAAAAATTAATGAATTTACTCTCTGACCATGTGCTTCTGCTCCTTTCATTGTTGTAATACTTGGCATTCGGAGCACAACTTCTAGACATGTTACATGGTCACAGAAAAAATGTTATTACATTTAGTAATTGTGACTGGAGTACACACATTAGTTACAATTGACTAGAAGCATAAATGTTAATTGTGGGACTAGGATTAGAGATATTGCACTTATTCGTTCTCATACTCATATTAATGAATATGTTAAGGTGTTGTTCGTATTTGCTGTTGACTTTACCTTTTAATGAATTACAAATGCTTGGGTAAGATGGGCTAATCATACGCTATGGTCAGACATATGAGCTTTCAAGATACATACATGAGCTTTCAAGATAAAAATGTGAGTTTTCTAAATTTGTGGGGAGTTTTAAAAATCCCTTATTATTTTTAAAATTTGTGGGAATTTTGGAAATACCTTACTAACACCTTAAGCGTAAAGACGTTCCATTTTCATGACTAAGGGCTTGTTCTCCTCAACTTATTTCTACTTATTATTGGAAAGAATAAGATAAGTTCAGAATAAATAAGATAAGTTCAGGAGAAATAAGTAAAGTTCATAAAAATAAGAGAAAATAACTATTAGTATAGTTCAGATAAATAAGTAGAAAAATAAGTGAAAATAAGTAAAGTTGAGTTGTCAAAACAACATGAATCAGGAAAAATAAGTAAAGTTCAGAAAAATAAGTAAAATTAAGAAAAGTTCAGAAACAATCAGGAAAAATAAGAAAAGTTCAGATAAGATAAGTGAAAATAAGTTTTAGAAAACATGCCCTAAAAAGGAGATGATTATGAATGTAGAAAGCTAAGTAGCATGTGAAGTTGAAGTGGTTAGCGAATGAGCAAAAGGCAGTTGAATTGTCCAGTCTGCAGATGAAATGATGAGAATTCAATGAACATAAACCTCTACTGTGTGTTATGTCCTGCTAGTTTATTTTCTGCTGTTGTGGATCTCCCTGCATATCTGCAAGAAAGAAAAAAGGCTATTCCATAGTTTTCTTATTCCTTAACCTGGGTGTTCTATATGGTTATCTTGATTCCATAGTGCACACCCCTATAAAGTTAAATCTACATATATAGTGTCTGTGGCATCAGAGTTCTGATTTGTTCTGGTTTAGGAAGAAAATATTGTGGAGATTGGGACAACTGGGTAGCTTAACGTCCATGAAAACCTTAATTATACAGCCACGTTTCCCCCCCCCCCCCTCCAGTAAACAAGAAATGTAGAAATAAAAAAGGTGGAGGATGGAGACACAGAAGAAATAGAGCAAATGATGACTGCTTTCCCTGTACCTTTCCATCGTCTTGAATATGCCGCTTAACTGCTTCACTTGCAGATAGCCTGAGACTTGTACAGCACGTAGAATCCATTCAAGCTCCTATTGTATGGACATCACTGCAATCAAAATCCTGGGAAGAGGTATCATGGGTGGAGAAGCAGTTCAAGGCACGTATTTCGCACATTGTGGTAGATTAGTTTTTGAGCCAGTACTTGCTTTCTGACGTTTAGTTCTGGTTTGTTTTTTATCACGCAAAACCAGGCAGGACCAGGAATAATTACAGCTCTAATTCAGGTATTGTTTTGACCATCATGGTTCTGCTATTACTTCTTACTAGTTACTGCCGAGGCATGCCTGCAGAGAAATTATCTGGTCATATTCTTTTAGGCCAATTTAACTTTAATCATTAGCACTCGTGCAGCTTCTGCACGAATGCTACCTGTGCAAGAATAGATGTTTCTAGTGCAATTATGTTGATGGTTGGTAATCAACTTGTAAATGATACTCCGTATTATAGATTTCTGTCGGACAGTACAAAAATTATAAATAGAATTCTGTGGAACGTTAAGCTCCCCTCTGCGGGCGGGGGGAGATTGGGAAGGTTTTTAGATTTTCTCATACTTCGTCTGTGTTATCTTTATGAAATACTTCCTCCATCCCCCAATAAACT
>CAAKMY010041625.1:0-42571 GCA_901111285.1 Corrigiola litoralis
GGGGTACCACGTGAATTTTCCGTTATTTTTGGGACAACTGCCACACAGGTTGAACTCTCGTCTATTAGGCCGAGCTTGGTCCTCAAGACACACTGATTATATAATGATTTTATATACCCTACATTAATTCCTCAGATTAATTTCTTAATAACTGCTTACTATAATGTGTCCTTCTTTAGATTAGTGATGGTCGATACTATCTATTGTGATTAATTATTCGACCAAGATAAATTCACACACGAAACAATAGTTCATATACGTTCTATAGATATAATAGTGCATCACAAGGGTCTAAAAACTTCTCTGATCAAAATGAAGTAAAAGGCAATAGACGGCATTGTAAAGAAGATAAACAGTTTAAAATGTAGTTGTTGTCACTAAGAAGATATAGAAACCTTATGAAGGTAACCTACGAAAGCAGCTTGCTTTTTGTTTTGGTGTTGTGATTAGTATTTTGTGCAATAAGATAATACTACTAGAAAGCTCATTATTGAGAGCAAAGCACAAAGAAGAAAGAGAAATGCCATGTTCAAGAAAAGAAACTCTTGCTAGGCTTTTCACCAATGTCACCAGCACACTCAAGTTTTTCTTCCTCTTGTTCTACCTCCTCTCTCTTTTCGTTGCCAAGCTCTTCACTTATTTTTTCAGGTAAATATTTACAATTTCTTCGTTTGTCATAGTTATTTGACAGGATCATTTGTAATTGCAAAAACCATGTAACGTAGTATGGGAGTTCCATCGATTCCTAAGAGTTCAATTCCGAACAATTTACGCTTGTTAGACTACACTAATTCTTAGTCTTTTCTTTGATAGAAGTGAGGATGAATATGATGAAGGCTTGTTATATGAGGAGGAAGAAGGAGAAGAGGACGAAACCATTGAGATGGAAGAAGAAGAAGACGAGGAACAAGATAATAGGTATTCGGATGTTGAGGGAGATCATCTGGTGGCTGATGTAGTAAATGGTGGTGAAGGCCTTGTTTTTGTGGCCGACGACTTCCATCAAAATGAGTACAATCATACTCATGTGCACACCAACTCGTATGAGAGCGTATTCAATGACCCTGCTGAAGCATTTGACGATGAGACAGTGCTTGTGGAAAGTTGTCCTAGCTCGGACTTAGAGCATGACCACAATGATGATGATGCTGATTATGAGCTAGTCAAAGGAGAATATACATCAATACCAGAATCTAAAACTACAGATGAAAGAATTAATGTGTCAACAGATGTTGAGAACAACAACGACAATGATCACCACGAAAGGTGTCTATATCAGAGTTGGCAAGATCAATCACCGTACAGAGACGTCTCTCCTAAATCCCCGATCAACATCAAGTCGACGAGAAGTGGCTCGGACACAAATGCCGAAAGCATTCCTGGTAAAATTCATACTATTAAAGCACTTAATAATGCTAAATAACTTATAATGATAATAAGGCTTCTAATGTGTATAATTTCCAAACACTTGCAGGAGAAAGTCATGGAAGCAATACCAAAATTGAGGTACAAGAACCTAATTTTACCAAGGAGGAAAAGTATCTGAGTTTCGAGCCAACAAAATGGGAGGCTCAGAAGTTGGAAGAATTGAACAAACACAAGGATGAGATGTTTGAAGATTCATACACGGTTGGATCAACGTCAAAGAGCTCTTCTGAATGGAGAAGCTCCATCAGAGATTCAGGTACAGATGATCCATTTTCGTCCTCCTCTAGGAGAAGCTGTCCCAAATGGGAGTCTTACACTGTATATCAGAAGTACGACGAGGAAATGATGTTTCTGCACAGAATTAGCGTGCAAAAGCTCCATGAAACAGGTATATAATAAAGTATATGCACATCATTATGTGTTAAAGTACTATAAATCATTCACAGATGCAGGATTTTACGTATCATTGTACTGTTACCAATAAAATATGTGTACCATAATCCGTTTAGTTCTGACTAAATGCACAAGTCTGAACCTTTTCTTTTGTATCTCAAACTAGCTTTTAATAAACTACTGATTTTTCTCCATTAGAATCACTAAGGGCCATTCAAGTGGAGCCAAGATCAATATCGCAAAGAATTGTGCACAAACTAGCAGCCAACAACAACGAGCAAAGATCTTCGGAGCATGTCTACAAAAATTCATACTATGAACTGGAGGCAGCATATGTTGCTCAAATCTGTCTATCTTGGGAGGCACTTAACTGGAACTATGCGAGCTTCCAGCGCAGGCTAGTTTCAAGGATAGAACATGATCCTGGTTGCCCTGCATACATTGCACAACAGTTCCAGCAATTCCAGGTACATCTCCAGAGATACATAGAGAACGAGCCTTATGAACGTGGGCGGAGGCCTGAAGTTTATGCCCGAAAGAGAAGTGTCGCACCAAAATTACTTCAAGTCCCTGAATATCATGGTAAATTTCGTTAGCCCTGAAATTCTGTTTTGCTAAAAAAAAAAAGTCATGACCAAATCTAGTCGACTCAGTCTTTTTCGGAACTCAAAGCTAGAAAAAATTGCTCCTGTTAATTTACATCCGAAGCTAATGTATGATATGTCTAGCACTATGAAACTTGACAGGGAAAATTAACCAATAATGTTGCTTACATATATAGTACATCCAGTGTGTTGCACTGCATCGCGTTGATACAAGTTGTACTAGTACTATCTGGCTTTTAAGGGCACAACAACTATAGTCTTTAACTATATTGTTTTGGTGTTTCTTTTGTTGTTTCCTTATTGTGTTGAACAGATTATGAAGCGGAAGAAAAAGACGAAATTTTGAGCGCAAGAATAACATCAGCGTCGTTCTTTTTGATACTTGAAGACGCGATTAGGACATTTATGAATTTTTTGAAAGCAGATAGAGAGAGCCATTGCCAGGTTCTAAGTGCCTTGTTTAAGGGACGCCGAAGAGGATCAATTGATCCTTCTGTTCTCCGAGTGGTAAAAATACACAACAAAAAGGTATTTCTTTTTCGAGTGCTCCTCCATGATTAACGTACTCTGTATACGTTAGCATTACATGTTTTTGTTTTGACGATAAGCAACAAAAACTAAATAATATTAGGAGTGTCTCCTCTTGAGAAAAAACCATTTACGTAAATATTGTCCAAATAGAAGTACAAGTGAGTACATTAAGGGATCATAATTCTTATGCTACTAACAAAACTAATGTTCTAGTAAGCCATATTTTAAACCACACTCAGGGATGCACCTTATACCAAGCGAGTGCACATGTACGGGCTTGGGTGAATTGTTTTTGATATTTTTGGTGGTTTTTTGATTTATTTAATTGTTTTAATTTTCACTTTTTTATTTAATTTTATTTTAAATTACTTTTTTATAATTGTCCCCATAAAAATAAAGAGTGTCCCGGTAAAATACAATTCTGGATCCAAGTATTACTCTTAAACCATTGTAATATTTAGGTGTGATCCAAGTAGTACTCTTTAATTATTGGGTATTAAAAGAAACACTTCGCAACAAAATTTTTATTACATTCCATTTTCAAAATGACAGGCACCGAGGTACATGTTATATTTAGTGTACCAGTCAAATGGATTTGTTTTTTTTTTTTAAATCAATTCTCAGATGGGGAGTACATGTGTCCTATCTTGTATACTGGATCATCGATCATCTAATTTTGTAAATTGTACATGCAGAAGAAGACAAAGCTGAAAGACCTACAAAGGACCCGTATATGCTTAAGAAAAAGGAAGATGACCAGGGAGGAAGAAATGGTTATTTTGATGGCGCTAATCGACCTCAAAGTGGTATCAAGAGTTTTGAGGATGGTTGATATAACACAAGACCAATTGCATTGGTGTGAGGAGAAGATGGGCAAACTAAGACTATTGGAAGGGAGACTACTCAGAGATTCCTCACCCCTTTTCTTTCCAGCACATTAAACCACTAGAAGCGCGAAACACTTTGCCTTTGTGACTAGATTCCCAATAAGCAAGAAGATCCTGATAAACTAACTCTGCATGACCATGAATATCCTTTGGAAAATCTTATTTGTACGTACAAGTTTGGTCATATAGCTTATGTACCAACCCTTGCACACTAAGGGGCAGGAAAGTTTCTTCTTTCTACTAAAACATGACCCTTCCATTTTTGAGAGCCAATGGTCCTTCAAATATAATAAATTAATAATCCATGTGATAAATGAATATCATGCATATTTTTAAGCATATCTAAACAAATACCCATTTTTTCCACAGGTCAGTGTTTGAACTCTTCAAGCTGTTAGCCTGTTAGGCTATTCTGACTAATTTGGTGATATATTTGTGGGATTGGGTGTAGCTCGTCCAGGGTACTTTATATAAAGCTTGTGACGACAATTACATAGCCCACTGAGGCCTCTGTGGATTTTCCTCGATTATATTGGCGCCCCCACAGATATACGGTAAACGTAATATTCATGTGGATGACATGGCTTTTGGAGATATGGTGGAATCTGGGAAAGGAGGTGTATAACTTTGTTTTGGGGTACTTGATGTGCTGACCATGGAAAGTGAAGAGCAACAGGCCAAGCAAGGCACATGAAGATGGAGACAAGTGTAGCTTTAGTTTTACTTTCTTCTTTATTTTTTCCTAGAGGCTTATATTAACAGACGGACAGTAGGATCAGAAGTAGATATAAAAGAAGAGAGGTATGTAAAGGGAGCGGCAGAGTACATAGTAGTAAGAATAAAGGAGAATAAAAGGTTGGACATATATACACGCAAAGAAAAGCAGTCTCAGCCTCCAAGGCCGAACATCCACTTAAAACAGTTAAACTAGATACCTTTTTTTAGAAGATGATTTTCGACAAATTATATTGTGCACACCTTAATGATACATCATGCGACGAGATAAATTTGGATGAATATGGGCAATACATTTGATAAATATATATACACTATAATTGGTGAATATGTGTTTTATAATACTCGGTCACTAGTGCATGATGCACCATGCAAGGGGTGCGGCAATATAACAATTGATGTGAATGTGGCGGATATCGTACCGGCAAGTGAGATGAATATGGATAGTAGTTTAGTGGGAATGGGGCGGGTATGAGTATGAAATATTGTACCCGCCAATGCCATAGATAGTGGGGCGGTATGGATTTTATATCATGCCGCCCAAAACTCATCCTTCCCCGACCGCCCCGCCTCATATACATTGGGGTTTAATATTTTCGTTATTATAAAGTTAGTAGACTTGTAATTATTGGATATTTAAATTTTACCAAATAAAAAAACCATTATTTAAAGAATACAATTTGAATGCGTATAATTAGATTGGGTGGGTGCTAGGTCGGTTGGGGACTACTACTAGGCGGGTGGTGCGACAGGTGCGGTTTGGGTATTATTCCCGCGCGGTTGGGTATGTGTATAACATTTCTACCGTGGTGGGTAATGGGCGGGTAGTGGGTATAAAATATGTAAAAAAATATGGGTATTGGTAGCCCTGTATCCACTACCACCCCACACCATTGATTCATTGACATCCCTACATGCTAGCATATAAATCATTTTTTTTTTTTTGGTGAACAACATATATAAATCATGTTGTTAGGTTAGTCACACTTGAAGTCTTGAACTTATCTGATAGACTTAACCCAAATTCAATTGTTGTAATTTATATACATATTATTCAATCTTTAACCATTTTAATCACTTTAGGAACGTTAGATATTGCAGTTAGAATTGTCAAAAGCTGACCAGCTCATAAAATTGTCTAGAACCCGCGTGACACTCGACATGAGAACGACCCAAATAGATAGTAACTGATAATCGATTGAGATAACCAACCTAAAGACAACTTATAACCCGATTGGACCCGAAAATATACAAATCGAACTTGACTGAAACCTTATCGATGTTTGACCAAAACTCCATTGTAAATGGTAATGTACAACCTGTGAACTACCCAAAACTTGGTTCAACCCGATAGATACCTATTATGACCTGACGTGTTATTGACCTGGCCTGATATTTATCCGACCCGTTATTAAACCTACCCGATATCTATTCGGCCCAAGGTTGACCCAGCTAAAACTAACCCAATAACATCGAAGATTAGAATATGATTGTTTCAAAAACACGTTTACTTTGATACACATAAATGAATTACGATTATGCTTTTATTTTCAGGATTAAAAAAATTTTTAGGATCCGCCACTGTGTGTCTTATTCTTTTCAAGTCCCAAACACATAGTTAGCTACACCATTTTTATTTTTATAAAGATAGAAGTTTTCGAATTTAATATATTTATTGTTTTAAAAGAATCATGTCAATTTTTCATTTCACTAAATATGGGGGATTACAACCTATTCTTACAAAAAAACAAGGCTAGAAACAGCCACAAACTAGGTAGAAGAAAAGATAGTCAACATCACTAGCTCACCTTACCAGAAACAAACTCAAAAGTAATCTAGACATCATCTCATATTCAGATAAGTTGCTAGCACAGTTTAGCATCCTATTACACACATCCATCTTGATACTTCTGATAATTAGTTCTACAGTTCTGCATTTCCCTGTAAAAATTTTCAAGTTCCTTTCACTCCATATGAAGTACACAATGGCCATAAGTGCACATCTTTTTAGCCTTTTCAACCAACTTGAACCTCTACTATTTAATATACAACCAATGCAATTCATAAGAGAGCTTATGAGACTGAGTTTTTAGGCCCACCCGGGTTTTAATCCCATGTCAAACTTGGGAGAAGAAAGAACATAAGAGGAAAAGATGTGGGTGGCTCTCAGCTTTAATTGCATATGCAGAGGGAACATATATTGATCATATGAAAACCTCTCATGACCATATTATCCGCTGTAGCAAGACTATTATATATAGCAAGATAGCTTATAAACGAATGTGTAGGCTTGATAACAGTGTCCCAGACAAATTTGCTCCAAGAGCATCTTTGTATGTTTTGAATTATAGCTTACAAGCTTTAGAAACCTGTAATTTCCCCTGGGCTAGACCAAGCATGTAGCAAAGAAATAGCATCTTCAATACTGCCTGCTAAACCCACAAATTCATCTATGAGACTCAACAAGTTCTTCCACCATACAGAAGCATCAGCTTTTGGACTGATACTCCACACAGATTCCCTCTTCAGCATGTACTTTCTTATCATCCTGCTCCATATGAAGTCTCCATAATCATTTTAACATTATGTTTTATTTCTACATAAAGAACTCCAGCTGATATACGCCATATTCCTACCTCTAGAATCATACCACCACAAAAAAGCCCTACACAACTTGATTATCTGTTTGATAAGACCCTTAGGAAGAAACAAAGCAGAAGACCCTTAAGAAGAAACAAAACAGTAAACCGATAGATACGAGCTACAATAATAAGATATTTGTGAATATATATATGCGTTTTTTTCACGCACTTCTTCTACTATAAAAAGGGCTATTACCCGTACAAATGTATACATCTACTTGGTGAAAATGAAATACAAATACCAAACACAAAGTTTACGCGACACTCTTGAGTCTCATAACACAAAGCGGAAAAAACAAGACGAGGGTCTTAAAAACGATTTTGGATTCACACAAACTGTGGAAATTTTTAATTTTTTTTTTTTTTTTGATAAGGAAGGAAAATTTCAATATCAGAACCAATTGTACAATGGGTCTTTCTCTTGGTATGTGCAATATTGTCAAGACCCCTGTGTAGACTACAGAGGACTTTAGAAATGTTGATCAAAGCCGTAATTTTGTGGACCCACGTCAGATTGACAGAAAGAGTCATGTTGAATTCCTAGATACGTACCCTTATTTACGGATTATTATAACATTCCCTCTTTTGTGTTGTTAAACTAATCTGATCTACATCTGGTTTAGCTTTTAAAAGTAGACATTCCTCTGCACCTAAGCAAAAATTCAGAACCAACAGTAAGATTCGGTGAAGGCATAACTTTCTGTTTAAGACAAATATTTTAACTGTAAAGCCAAAACTTGCACAAACTTCAATTGCACTACTAGTCTACTAGAATTTATACCTACACCAATCCTTGCTCCTCTTATACAAAATAAATAAGTGATTATTAAAAAAATTTCTACCAAGAAATGCAAGAATAGTTTGAAGGAATACCAACTGGCTAACAAAAACTAGGTCCCTATTATATCCATTTGTTCATTTGTGTATGTATTTACATATTAGAGCTACATCATTATAGTACTACTATACTCTTATCTTTCAAGTATTGTGATGATTCAACACATCAATGATATCCAAAAAACAAATAACAATGATAATGAGCAATAACAACGTAGCATTATATCTGTAACATTATATCTACGATACAAATAGATTATCTAGCTTGTAAAAATAAAAAATAAATATCCTAGTTATAAAGATTTGGGTACACTTCACACCAAATTCACATATGTACGAAAATTTATTTATTTATTCTCTTTTTCAAATCAACACTTTAAAAAGATACTCTATATGTACGTTAAATAGTTCAATCATTAGGTTCTAAGGATTAATACTTGAGATCAAGATTCGGACTTTAAAACGAATAAAAAAGCGAGATCACCAAAGTTACATATTTCTAAGAATAACGTGACATTGATAATAATATCTTTCTAAGAACACTGTAGATACAAGATAATAATATCTTTCTAAAGCAATCTGTGGATAATAATACCAACCAATAATTGATTAATGAATATGAAAGACAAAAAATCAACAAATGATTCCAAACATGAAAAGAAAGGGATAAGTGTAAAGAAGTGAAGTGAAGTAAAGAACAAAGCAAAAACACTTATGATCTCTCTAAACTCCCCCCCAACACAACACATAACACAGTTCACAAGCTGCCCACCACAACCACTTTGTACCAGAAACACTTGACATCTGACTATTCAGATCTAAACTACTCACTTTATTCACCTGCCACATGTGTATAATGGTGCACTTTTAGCAAAGTTTTCATTTTTATGTTTGTGACATATTGTATGAGTGTGGTGCAGAGTATTGCCATACTGGTTAGTTTTTTGTGCTGTTTGATCATAATTCTTATGTGGGTTGCTTTTATGTGGTGTTATATGAGTTGGGTTAATCTTCATTTTTTGCTTAGTGGTTTGTGGACTGTACTGTACTGTACTCTGTAGAGTGTTGGTCAAGTTTTTGTTGTGAAGTCAATTGTGTGCAAGTTTAGTGTAGGTGTGTTTGATGAATGATTTTGTTCATTGCCATGTTGAAGATATAATTCTGTTGAAAGTAATGATCTTATGATACTTCATAGTAAACATAGAGCAATATATGGTTGCAAATTCGTAGAAGGTGTCTTTTTGTAGGATATTATCTATATTTTTTGCTTGTATGTTTGATGTGAAGTAATGATCTTCTGATGCTGTTATGTTTCTGATATGATAGACGTGCATTTTTTTGGAAGTAATCAAAATGGCTCATATAAGATATAACCTATTGTGCTTATTTTTATAGCGAAGTGGTAAATAGTTGGTGCACTTCAGTTCAAGAGGGTCAATTGGCAAACGAACTCCATGTATTAATTCAATGTAGGGGTAAGGTTGTGTACGCCCGACCCCACCTTACCTCGCTTGGGCGAGAGCCTCTCTGTAAGCATTGGGTTGTCATGTTGTTGTATTCTTCTGTTTTAGTTTCTGAATGTTTTGAGAGATTTGGAGTTCTGTAGTGGTCTTATTGGTTTATGAACCATATATGGTTCAACTATATGGTTCAACCATTTCAGTGACTTTAGGTTCTTCGCTTTCATTTGGCTGTTAAAAGCCTCCATAATTGGATAGATTCACTAGTGCAGAATGTGTCAGAATCAAGCCAAGTTTTTAGATTCTTTCTTTGGTTGTGTTCCTCATAGTCTATCTCTAGGACCAACAAATATCAGGGGCGAATCCTTAGTAGCGAGGGGTAGCATAGGCCACCCTCGAATTTATAGAATTTGGTAGAAAAAGGTAGAAAAATGGTAGAAAAGTGTAGAAAAGGTAGAAAAGAGTAGAAAATGGTACTCCGTAGTAAATATAGGCTAAGCATAGGCTACCCCCAGTTTAAGTTCTTGGATCCGCCCTTGACAAATATGAAAAGTTCTGATATTGGGATGCAATGCTGCATTGTACTATTTTGTCCTAGCATATTTGTATGTTTATCTTACCATATCATAATAATGCCCTCTTTTCTACTAGTAGTAATTATTTTAGTACTGTGTATATTGCAGGAATTGTGATACTTTTGTGTTAGCAATAAAGTGGTTCCCGCCAGAACTCATGGGAATCCAGCTCCTTTTGTGTTTCTTGCTGGCCTGTCTTCCGTCGATATTGGCTCAAGAAATCGCAGGGGCTACTGTGGGCGTTGACGGGGGCCGTGTGATTGCTGAAACTTATGAAAATTATGTATGTGCTACTATTGATTGGTGGCCTCATACGAAGTGCAACTATAACCAATGCCCATGGGGTTACTCGTCTATAATGAATCTGGTATACATTACTGAGATACAGTACTTGTTTAATTTAGTTACTTCAAATATTTCTACATGAAGTTTCTTTACTTTGGGAAGGATTATGGTTGATATAATGTTAGTGTTACTCCTGCAGAACCTGACCCATCCGCTTCTCGCAAAAGCAGTGCAAGGTTCGTAAATCTTAACTCCTTAATTGGATTTTGAAAATGCGTCCATTGTGAGTAAGTTTTTCCGTGAAAGGGATTGGTTGTCTTTTACTGATATTGTTCGTCATTGTTGGTGGCTTATTGATAGCTTTCGGACATTTGAGGTTAAGGCTCGGAGGTTCCTTGGAGGATCAAGTACTTTATGGCGTTCCAAGTTTGAAACTTCCATGTCATCCATTTTGGAAACAACATGATGGATTGTTTGGCTTTTCCAAGGGATGTCTACGCATGGACCGTTGGGATGCCCTTAATCACTTCTTTAGAAAGACAGGGTAAGATGCGGACTTTCAGTTTGTAATTTCAACATTGTTAAAAATGAAGAACTTAAACTTATCTTTCATCTAAACATATACACACAGAGCAATTATTACCTTTGGTCTGAATGCACTATCTGGGAGGCAAAAATCGAAAAGTGGTGTTTGGATTGGACCTTGGGACTCTACTAATGCCCAAGAGTTCATCAAATACACAATTGCAAAGGGTTACCAGATTGATTCATGGGAATTTGGTACACTTCCTGAAACATCTTTCTTTTTTGTGGTATATACTTATATCATGCAATGCAAGTGACCTTGCATTTTGCTTTGACTTGTGCTTTCAGGTAATGAACTGAGTGGGAGTGGGGTTGGTGCTAGGGTTGATGCTGCACGGTATGGAAAGGACTTGATCAAGCTGAATGATATTATTGATGAATTATACAAAAAATCACATTCAAAACCTTTGCTTTTAGCACCTGGGGGATTTTTTGATGAGGCTTGGTTTTCTCAGCTCCTTCAGGTTACAGGGTCAGGAGTAGTTAATTCTGTGACGCATCATATTTACAATCTTGGGGCAGGTGTGCAAGTGTCTTCTGTCTAAGTTTGACTATAGTATATTTGTTGCTGCATAAGAATATGATTATCCAATGATCTGCTTATTGCGGCAACAATTGACTGTGCTCACATTCCACCTGGGAGACATTGCTACTAAATGAAGCCTATGTTTTTTGTTCTTCATTTAGTAATGCATTAATAATGGATATCTGAGACTTCACCTGCTGCCTTTTTTTTTTCACCTATAAATTTATGTGCTTGGTGTGCAAAATTAGCTGGATATCTGCGTAAAGAACTGCCTGGTCACTGAAATCTATTGTCTCTCTCTATGTATTTGCAGGCGATGATCCCGATCTTGTGAATAAGATGTTAGATCCTCATTACCTCAGTAGGATATCAGACACATTCAGTTCCGTTTGTAAAACGATAAAAGAGACTGGTCCTTGGGCTCGTGCTTGGGTTGGTGAAGCTGGTGGTGCTTATAATAGTGGAGGTCATCTTATTTCTGATACCTTCATCAACAGCTTTTGGTAATTTAACCTGCCTGATCAATATCATGCATTTTTCTTCCTACTACAAGTGTGAAATATCTGATTCATTTGTTTCACTTGTGGTATTTAGGTACTTAGATCAGCTTGGACTGGCTGCTACATACGATACCAAAGTGTACTGCAGGCAGACATTGATCGGTGGGAATTATGGTCTTCTCAATACAAGTAACTTTGTCCCCAACCCCGACTACTACAGGCAAGATAATCTACGAATTACTGTAGTGTTATCCTTCACTTTTTCAAAATACTATGATCTAGTAGTGACCCTTGTTACTCTGTCTCACTCAGTGCTTTATTGTGGAATCGCTTGATGGGGCAAAAAGTTCTCCCTGTTGATATTGTTGCTTCACCTTATCTACGCTCATATGCCCACTGTACAAAAGGAAGGGTAAGACTTTGATTTTGTGTTATTTTGTTTCTATATGTTCTGCTACTTCATCACCCCTGGGTTAGTTTGTTCATTGTTACGACCTCACTACTAGTTCTTTTAAAGGCTTGCTTACCCCTTCTCTTTTAATGCTTTTTCCTATTAAAAATTTGCTTTCTCTTTCCAAATTTAAAAAATATTCTCTCTGGGGCCTTTAGGAAACAAACTCTGTGCTCATCTACATTATTCTGCACTCTACTGCATACATCGAACTCTTCCCGACCTGGATGTTAAGTGAAGTATAAAGTGACATTAAATTCTCTCTAAAAAGATTACCGAGGAATAGTAACTGCTCAAGAGATTAAACTATAAAATGGTTGGTGCTCAGTTCACCATCTTTCTGGTGTCAGTACAACTGTACGACAACTTTTTTCCTGTGTACTTTTCGCATCATTTTGTGCTGTTGGGAAATTCATCTGCCCTTCCCTGATCATCTTAATATAGTATGCTAGTTTTGGTGTACGAGCCACCTAACCATGCTTTAACCTTTTTTATTTTTCTTAATGTGCTGGCTTTACACGAGCAAGAAGGAGCTTGCATTGTGTATATATGGTGTTTGTGTCGTCTTGTGTCTGTGAGCATAGCTCAATTACAGTGAGAAATGCATAAGCTCTCCCTGTTATTTGCAACAGTGATTAGGCACCTGGGATTCTCATAGCGGTTTAGGATTGCAGGGGCTTCATGAGCTTAGGCTATCAATCCAGAACACATTCAGTATGGTGTGTTTAGTCCTTTGTGTAATTATACTACTGTTTGGGTCAGGCAATACTTGACCAGTTTTTCTTTCCGAAGCACCCACTTGTAGCCTAAGTAAGTCAGAAAAGGGAACTGTATTATGAGCCTGAAGAAACTTTTGGTGTCAGAGTTGACGTGGTAGGTTTGAGAGTTGTGCCAGCATGCTTGCTTCCTTGCTGACGAGCAAAATCGATCATAACCCATTGTATATCTACAATCATATTGAGTATTTCGTTTGTAGTTTGACCATAGATCAATTTTTTTTTTTTTTAACGCCACCAGAGATAGGTAATACATCTGAGAAGCAGGGTATCCCTTAATAGTTGGGCTAGTAATACCAGACGTCTCCAAGTCATCGCAGAAGCATGTCAGTAAACATTGTGAGCCTTAGATTATGCCCATGATTCTCAGATTTTAATAGCTTGATAGAACATATTGCCTCCATATTGTCTATTGAGGCTGGAAAAAAAGTCTTTTTGGGTGTTCTTCTCAAAAGTTGCTTCAACTTATCACTTCTGCTCCGACATAATTTCACTTTCTACTGTGAATGTGAATGTTTACCTCTACTTGTGCAACTTCCCATGAAGCTACTGATGCTAAATCCAAATAGAAAAAAATGAGGCACAGATATCGGGGAAGCTTGGCTGCCTGCATGTGCATCAGTGCAAAGTGCAGTATTTTATCTGTCACTCACCAGAGCGATGCACTTTCTTCTTCTATTTGACTATATGGTATTATTCATTCTTCAATAACTCGTCAAGATGTAGACTATGAAATGCCTAGAAGCATTATAAATTTTAGTTGTATCAGTCAGAATGTCAGATTGACCGCAAGTAATCATAGAGAGCTGACGCCTAATCATCTTATACGCCATGCATAAGTTAATTTTTCTGTTGAGTCGTGCTCCTTTGATGGTTTTCCTTATCGTCTATTACTGCTTTATTGCTATATTTTCTGTCTAATATTAGAAAGATCTCGAGACTAGTTTTTTCACAATGGATACTTTCTCTCTAACAGGCAGGTATTACATTACTCTTAATCAACCTAAGCAAGCATACAAGTTATATAGTCAGAGTGCAAAACACAATGAACAAGGACTTGCATATGGTAAATAATATTATAGGCAAAGAAGGTTCTTTCATGCGCGGCCTTAAGAAGACCGTTTCTTGGGTTGGAAGCAAAGCGTCAGATGGGCAGTTGCATAGGGAGGAATATCACTTGACACCAAAAGATGGGTCCTTACGGAGCCAAACTATGGTATTGAATGGGAAACCGTTGGAGATTTCAGAACATGGAGACATTCCTAGTCTGGAACCTGTACTCGTTAGTGTAAATTCTCCTCTATATATATCTCCCTTGTCTATTGCTTTTGTTGTCTTTCCGAACTTCGATGCTCCTGCATGCAAGTAATGATTCATTTGTTTGTATTTGGTCACGAAGTGGCCTGCCTATAGTTGCATGATTCAGATTAGATCCTCTCTGCTCTGAGCGGCTGTAATTATAGTCTATAGATAGCCGTATTTCTATAAATCTTGCCAGGGAATAAATAAAGTTTACATTTTTGAATTTCCTATCATATCTATCTTTCCAGTACATAAGTTTACAAGCATATAGACAAGATTCAATGCCGTTCTTGACTGTGCAAAAGCTCTTGCACATTGCTTAGGTAATGTTGGATAAGACGAAACTTTGTGCAACTCTTGATGGTTTTTTAGGAAGGTAAAATAATTTGTTTCGTCCGAATGGGAGGTGTCTGAAGATCATGTTATATCTAAGCTTTTTAGGGACATGGGTACTTTGTGTCGACAGGATTGATCCAAACAATGACACTCCAAAGAGTTGGCGGACATGAGGGCAAACTACAAGTTCTGCGTCCCAGAACAAAGGCTTAACCGACTTGCTTAAATATTGTGGTAGGAAAATAGAGCAACATGTAGTCAACACTATACTGACGAAAGAGCAGGCATCACCATTGTACACATACAGAAGTACTCCTTCCTAAAAAATTATCCAAAGAGATGCTTTGTAATGTATAATCTCGCTCTAATGAACCGCTGTTCTGAATTACTTGATTAATTGATATGTTTAACAGTTCACTAGTCAATTTCATGGACTCCCCATACCAGAATTATTCTTGTTGCATTGAGTTGTGCGGAGTAAACAAATAAATTTTGGTAATGAAATCAGGACTTCAAGAGTTAATAGTTATAGTAAGAGCCAGCGGCTTGTTTATACACAGTTCGGAGTAAATTTATTCTCTGTGAAAGATGTACATTTGCTTAAATACATCATTTAGCAAACCTTCTTTTAAGAAAGAGATAAAAAAAAAATGTAAATTAGAGAATTGATTGGACCTTAACAAACTAGACGAAACATGAACGATTTGCAAGAAGAGAAAAAGAACAAACAAATTTAAGTAGCTCACACTACAAAATGATGTTGTCTATGGGCTATGGCCATTCAAAGCTTGGAGTATGAGGAAGAGTACTCTGTAGTAGCTTTGATTTTCAAATTGCTCGACCAAAATTCATCAGCACTAGTAAAATATATGTCAGTATACCAATTGTGAAGAGTGATCCTCAATAAAGAGGTTAACAATCACATATGTTTGAAGTGTTTACCTCCCCTGAAAGTTGGCTATTTGTGAGAAGGCAGCGACTTCAGTATGATCATCACTACTCGAACCATTTTCTGCCCCTCCGATTCCCATGATGGGAGCCGTCTCTAAGGGAATCAACAATGAGCTGTTATCCTCTGTTGGCTCAGTCTTTGTGTTTGCATCTTGGAGTTGTAATGCATACTCCAAATTCCACAATACATCCCCCATCGAGGGTCTGTCTACACCATACTCAGCCAGGCACTTCTCCGCTGCCTCAACAAACTTCTTCAAGGAGCCCGAACTGATTGTCCCTTGTAAGTTAGGGTCGATGATCTTCTCGAGATTCCCCTTCCGGTAATTTGACATCGCCCACTCAGCCAAGTTCACCTGGTCCCTTGGCAAAGCCGGGTTAATAGCAGGGCGTGCAGTAAGGACTTCAAGGAGGACAACCCCAAAGGAATAGACGTCTGATTTCTCGGTGAGTTGTTGCCTTCGGAAGTACTCTGGATCAAGATACCCAAAGCTTCCCTTGACGGCAGTACTCACATGGGTTTGCTCTATAAGGCAAGCCGCTTTGGATAGGCCGAAGTCACTCACCTTGGCCACAAAGTTTTCGTCCAAGAGAATGTTTGTAGTCTTGACATCCCTATGAATGATGCAGTGGGTTGCCCCTGTGTGTAGGTAGTGAAGTCCACGGGCGGACCCTATACAAATATCAAGCCTCTGCTTCCATGTTAGGGGAACCTTAAGCTTGGAGCCATACAGGTGCTCGCGGAGCACCCCATTAGACATGTACTCATACACGAGGCACATTTCCGAATTCTCATCACAATAACCTATGAGTGATACAAGATGACGATGCCTGAGCTGAGAAAGCATCTGAATTTCAGTCTGGAACTCGTTAATTCCTTGCTCTGACTGTGGGTTCCCTCTCTTTATAGCCACTTTAGTTCCATCATCCAATTGTCCCATGTAAACCTTCCCAAACCCACCTACTCCAATCACTGCATTCTCATCAAAGTTGCCACTAGCATCTTGCAGCTCACTAAAACTGAAGAACCTTCCGACCCCTTTGTTCGTGGAGGCAAACATGCTACTCTTACGAGAGCCAAACATCGAAGTATTAGACTTCCTGGAAACAGTAGAGCTTTTGCTAGAGAGGAAGCTGGTGTGACTTGATGTAAGTGGAAGCAACCAAGACGAGAAGCTGTTCCGCCTCTCCCAGTCTTGAGGCCGCTTATGCCACCGAATGAACATGGACCCAACGAGGAGCAACGCTGCCACACCCATCACCAACCCTACCACTGCCAAGGTCTTCATGGTCCTTGACCCTGAGATCGCCCCCATGTAATTTCCATTCACATCAAACAGCCCGTTCAGACTGCCTGCTGGGTTGCTCATCTTGATCACCTCCATCCCATTGAGGATTGCATTAGGCGGGCTTGACCCGCCACCTGAGGCTGGCCCGATCTGGACCACAACAGACCCTGTTGAGATTGCTGTGGAATTGATGACGAAGTCCCTAGTAAGAATGCAAAGTATAACAAGGGTTAGGCTTAAGATAACTACCTGTACATTATGTATCAATGTAACGTGCAAACAAGTTGATTACAGGCTCTAAAGATTAATATATCTCAAATGAATTATACACAAAGTTTGTTTGATAATCATCTGATCTCTAGTTAATGGCCACAAGGAATAGCCAAGTAAACAAAACCTTCACGTTATTTTGCAATGAATTAAAGTTTCAAAGCTAACATATTGTTTTGTAAGGATACCCATAAGCAGGAGCGGACCCAAGATTTTAAAGTAGGGGTAGCGATTCAATCATTTTTGGTATAACTCTTTTTTCTACCATTTTTCTACCTTTTATACCAAATTTTAGAGTTTGAGGGGTATACTAATTGTATCTGCCCTTGTGATAAGAGCGAAATTCTCTAGGGACGTACCTGTAATAAGGAGTCGATAGGGCGTTTGTGAGGGACGACAAGTCAAGACCGTTAGCACCCATAAGGCCATTAAGATACACGTTGAAATACAAGTCATCCAAGGTGATGCTAACAATGTCACAGAAATGAAGCCGGATGAGATAGTTATAATTGGGGTCAACCGGTAACTTCCATGTAAGGTTAAAGTTGGGTTGCAAGGTGCTAGCATTATCCACAGCCATCTCATCCGCTGTCGAATACACCCAGGGAGGGGCGATGAAGGGTGTTGCCCCGCCTTTCGGGTACTTGACCAGACCCGGATTTATCGTAACAGTCTGAGTTCCTTGTGGGAAGGCATTGTAACCTCCATCAGGTAACCATGTCCTCCATAGGGTGTCATTGTTTGGTGTCAAGAGAGGCCCGCCAACATTCACCCTATAGACCACCTCGAACGCATAATTGGAGAGCCCGTTGACATTGACAGTTGATGGAACAGCAGAGGCAGTGTCAGCGATGAGGTTGTCAGGAACGGAGATAACCTCAATAGCATTGATGAAAGCAATGGAGTTGGTTTTGGGAGTGAACTTAAGGGTGAATGTATCAGAAGTAATGTTAAGCAAATACTCTTTGAAGATTGTAGTTGGAGGGGATGGTATAGAGAAGTCATGTAGGAGGACAAAGTTGTCAGTGGTGACGCGAAAGACGGCAGTGGAGAGGTTGTAGGAAGGGTGAGGAAGAGGGTAGAAGTAAAGGCGGACGAAATGGAAGCCTACTTGGGTGATTGGGAACCTGTACGTAGCCGCAGTGGGAAAGATTCGAGCGGATAAGGTTAGCTTGGAAGATGATAGAACTCCACTGTTGTTGCTAGCTGGGATGGAATCAACATTGACTTTAACATCCTCATCGCTATTAAGGAAACTAACCGTGGAGGGATCGGACTTGAATGTGCGGCCGTCGAAGGAGGTCACATCCCCTTGTGCACCGCAAGCAATGAGAATGTTGTCATTGGGAGTGTACTTTGGTATGGCAGGAGCAGGAATGGGGTTAGGAGATGAACTAGGAGATGGAGCAGAAGGAGGGAGGTTATTCGGATTGTGATGATCTTTGGGCTTGGCGTCAATGCTTGGAGTGTAAAAAATGAAGATTATAACAGAAATGGTGATGATAATGGAAGGGAAGCGTGATTGACGCCTCGTGAGCTCGCCTCCTTTGATCATGGTGTCTTAAATTTGCCGGTTATTATGTTCTGGCCACAATGGTGGTGATGGTGGCCCTCGCGTTGGTGGTTATGACATGAGCAAGAAGTTCTTATTGGTATGAAATACAATGTCAAGGGCCTAAAAGCCTACAACCAAAAATTAAGGAAGAATTTTGGTTTGTTTTTGTTCTTTTTTGAGTTTGGAAGAATGTGCATGGTAAGGATAATGTTTCCAAATTGTGGGATGGCCGGTTGAGAGGAGAAAAAAAGAAGTTGTGGGGAGCGACTAAGGGAAGAATCCTGACTAGCACTTGAAGGACGTGCTTCATTGTATTACAGTTTGTTGAAATGGTAATATTATAAGTTGTGAAATGTGACCTTCGATCATGTTTCTTGCATAGATTTTGGGTGAGCAGTAAGGACAAAAGAGAAGACTTGATAATGGATGAGAGAGCAAAGTGTTATACTGTGGGACCATGAATGTATAAAAATGCTTATCTGGCTACATAGTACTACCATACATTTTTAACTATCAACTAACATATGAAAGTCCAAAAACCGCGTAATCTATCTCCATACTGCTTTTGAAGTATGAAGTCCGATCAGTGTATGAATTATGAGATATGATTGCTAATCACGGGTCTACGCTAATGATAGGGATATCATTCTGCCATTAGTTGCACTCCACTAATTATAGCGTAGATTATGTTTCCTCCTACGTCAACCCCTTGTCCTCCCTTTCCCACAAAGTGCTGAACTTTATAGGAAACTAATTTTTCTTCTGTTCATTTGCTAATGTATGGCATTGCGGGACCAGGTTTGCTAGTTGCTACCAGTAGTCAGGTGTGGAATAATACATTTGGTTGATTGCATTTATGTGGCACCATTTTTATATAGTAGCACAAGCTATTGGTTTCACTTAAGCACTTGGACACCGCATGAGATGTCATGATATGCAGAAGCGCGTTAGCAGGTCTTACATGAATGCATTTGTTTTGATGGAGAAAACTCTCAAACTGGAATTGTCTGAATGTTTCTCATATAGTGAATTAGTGATGTATAGCCATATCGATATGCACTTTCAGTAACTGATACGAAAATACAAGTAAGACTATGATGTCCAAGCGGTGGGAAGGGAAGGGACCTTTCAGATGGAGTACCAGAGAGGGTCATTGAACTTAATTATAAAATGAGCACCGTCAGTATCCAGAGGGTAAAATTATGACTTTGGCAACCAAAATTTAGATCGATGCAGATTTTTCTAACTTCATTTGGCGTGTTAATCTCAGTGCTTCGAAGTTACACGGGCCAATTTTATAGAGAAACCATACTGTAAGCTTTGTCAACAAAAAAAAAAAAAAAAATATTGCGTGGCCTTTCGTTCATTATAATGGCCATACTCTTATTCTAACTGATGTGGATATGTCCCACAAAATCTGGCAAAGAAGTGGTGCTGCTTAGATGGCTTAATCAATCCGTAAGCAGACGAATAATTGGATCATCTATGTATGATGGATCATTGACATAAGAAGAGAACATGAAAAGAGGAAAAAAAAATAAGACAATCACAAGAAAGTCAACAGAGAAGAATTTGGTGTCAAGAGGTTTCATGTTACCAATAAATTTGTTTAACACCTTGAACCCCTTCATAATTGTCTTCTTACGCTTCCCCCACCCCCACCAGAAAATATAGTGTACGGGAACATATAGTGTTAGAAGACAATATGGGAGTGTCAATAGACATTTGGTAATTTGTTAAGTTCTTTCATAAAAGAAGAAAAGAAATAGAAGAAAAACTTCCTTATATTTAAAGTGCTACGAAATCTGTAGCTTTGTAATCCACATACATATATGAATAAGGACCAAGTGCACTAAAAGAATATATTCCCACTGAAAAAGAGTATGTGTAAGAAAACAATCTAGAAGTATTCCCTTATTTGTTATGTACTGTCAAATAACGAAAATAGGAAAGCAAAGGCTTCGTTATATGTGACGATGTGAGGTGCAATGATATTTAGTTGTGTAATCCACATTCAAATCACGTGGATTAAACAATGCTGGATACTTGATTAACCAGTAAATCAAAGTGAATTGTCGTCAATATGAGATAAAATTACAGTGCTGAGCAACAACTTACAAGAATTACTATTGCAGCCGACATCCTTGCAGTTGCTCTAAGATAAATAAGCCCATGCTTGCGCTATCCTCTGCACCCCAACAAAACCACATGCACTAAGCTAAACTTACCTAAGTATTCAAGAACCCAAAATTAAAAACCAGAGCTTTCTCAGCAAACACAGTATTGAAATAAGTAATGAAGTCTGAAAAGTTTTGAGGCAGTAGTCTATAACACAGAAAGGATGACGAATTGGTAATGCATTTTGATAAATTTAAAAGCACTTGCACTGTCTGACAATTTTGAACACATAAAAGAACCACAGCTAACACCTTTAAACAACTTTTATGTAGAATCTAAACCTGAATAACCTACTTCATCTGTTCATCAACGGGAATCAGAACTAAAAATAACAGAGATTTTGTACTATAACATTATGAAACATGAATTCTCTAGAATGGATTAATATTCAAATAGGACAAAATTGCAGTACTTATTGATCTTACAAGCTATTAAAAAGAAAAAGATTATGTAATCCAGAATAACTTTTCCTTTTACGTTCTATAGAAAGAATGAAGCAAAAATAGCTAATAAGTAAACAAATGTACTACTAGAGGAAAGGGTGGATCTAAGACTTAAAAATCAGGTGTAGCAATTTAATTATTTTTGCTACATTTTCTACCTTTTCCCAATTACTTTTCTACCACTTTTCTACCCTTTTACACCAAATTTATAAATTTAGAGTAGCATATGTTATTGCTCGCTTGTCGCTACTAGTTGTATCAACCCTGACTAGAGGTTTCAATTAACACTTAAGCAAATCAAACCAGCCAGGTGTAGTGTCCAATCAAGTCGTATCATTCACCTTGTTTGTGTAGCTTCTTTTCCTCTTCTGATCCACATCTGGTCATTCTCATCCGATGATTCCCTCCCATTGATCTCCTAACCAGTTGTTCAAGCAATAAAAGGTATACGTCAAAACCAGCATAATTTATAATAAGACTAATAAACACGACAGCCAGTAGTAGTAAAGTTGACCACTTACAACTGAAATCACAACAGTAGACATTTCACTAATTTTGTCATCTTGCACTCCTAGCAGTGATAGCAGTTAAACCATGCTTCATGAATTTCCAAGACAAAACACAACAGGACCACTAATTGTCTTTGAACAGCATGTCAAAAATCAGTTCAAAATAAACAAAAGCAGCAAGATATAAAGTTCCTTAGAGTCCTGGTTAAGATAGATGAAGTCAATCAAGGGATCAGATTAAATAAGAACGTACATCATAACATTGGCAATCCACCCTGTGTCAGAGCAAAACAACTGAAAAATGTAAATCCATTCACACTATACATATGCTTTGGCATTTACCGGACTCAAAGCCTGAAAAATAGTCCTACTGCGGTAAATTGGTAGTTGATGGGAAACAGTATGAAGAACAAATCAAGAGAGAGTGACAGTTAGCACTTGCACAAGCATATAAGATGATAAGATCATGTTCAACGCATAAAGGATGTACATGCCTAAATAGTAAAGCCTCCTCGAGCGGAACTGAAAAAACATCTAACTGTAAAAACACTTCGAAGAAAACAATTCTTTTCCTCCCCTTGCTCTACGAGAAGGTTTTGCTTTGGCAACAACTCAAGAAAATATATCAGTATGTAGCCATCATATGTTCAGTATATTGGAATTCTCCTAGCTTGTACGGAGTATTTAGTTATGTTGCATCGTTTTCTATAACAACTGAATACAGAGGCAATACCAGGTAGGAAACTCAGCAAGGTACAAAATCAAGTTACACTACATTCTGAACTCCTGGTTTTCCATGGCTTATTCCTCCCCCTAATGATAGACATATTCTCTCCTAAATCAGGAAGAGAGATGGTATATGGTCACTGCCAAAACTAAGAAGGAAGTAATATGACCTACACCTCTTGCATAGGTATGAAGCAGGCAACGCAATGCACAAGCAATATTCATTAACTACATGTAGAAAAGGGACTAGTTCTTGCCTCTGTATCAGTGTCAATAGACATTTGGTGGCAATTGGCAGTGACTATGGCCAACTGTGGCGGATCCAAGATTGAGCGTGCAATTCTACTACATTTTTACAGTTTACTAAGAACAAGGAGGGTACTGAGGGGCAGGGCCGTAGCAATTTGGGCCACCGCACAGGGGCCCCAGAAAATAAGGGCCCCGAATTTAGAGTACTCTACTTATAATTAGATAAAAAAAATATAATACATAGTATATAATTATTTATTTTAATAAAAATAATATGTATTTGATTGAACCATGAACCTTTGTTAGCATAAATTCACATTTCAATCGTACCAAAAAAAATAAAATTCACTTTACATAGGGCTCCTTAAATCTATGAGACGACCCTATTAAGAGGTTTAACTTTGGTGGATCGACATTGATGATCAAAAAACAACTCTAATACTCTAGTTGAGACCATATATAATACTTGATTATAGTTTAAACTGTGAAGGGGTTTCCGAATGGATGATGCAAATAGTGTCCAAGTTATTTATACCAACAGAAGAGCCGACAAGACCCTCAATCTCAACTCATCACCCTAGAGTCCTAAACTAACAAAACTTGATGGTTAAGAATCCAACCAGTACTAGGAGTAGGAAAGCAGACATAACCGACTTAACTTAACATTCCTCTATAAATACATATCCCCCGTCCTCCAAAACCTTAAACAACAACATAAACTCACGAACATCTAAACTTAAGAAAGCCTCTAACCCTACAATAATGTCAACTCCTAAGAAACTTTGCTACTACGAAATCTTAAACCTCCCGCCAACCTGCAACCAATACGAAATTCGTAGCGCATACAAAAAGTTGGCCTTACAACGCCACCCCGACAAGCTCATCCAATCAGGCACTTCGGCCTCGGACGCCACGGCCTCCTTCCAAGAACTCCTCCGTGCCTATGAAGTACTCTCCGACCCGGTAGAGCGATCTTTGTACGACTCGCAACGCTCCCAAACCAACACCGAGAATTCTCCCACCCATTATTCCGTAAACCCCTTCCAAGCCAATGCTAGTCATTATTATGCCCCAACTCCATTCCCACAACCCTACTACTACACGTACCCGTCTTGTTACCCAAGACCGTACGTTCACCCGCTTCATGTTAATTATTATTACAACCCTTATAATAATTATTATAATAATTACTATAATAATTATAATAATTATTGCTATGAATCATATAACTAGAATAATATCACGTAACATAGAAAATAGCCATTCTTGTAAGAAGTAGATAATTTGCTGCCTGCAGTTAGAAGAGTAAAAGCTAGATGGTCTCTACAAGTTGCTGAATGTCAGGCCGCTCTGTTTGGTTTGAAGGTTGCTAAACGCTATGGTTTTCGTAGAGTTTTAGTGGATTCGGATTGTTTAATTAAATTTAGTTTGTTGTGTTCGTAATTCTGTTCGTAGAGAACATATATTTTATAGTAATTAAACTTCCTTTTAAATTTTGGGACAATTTTTTATTTCGATACATGTAAACGTTGGATTATTTTCATGAATATTGTAAGGTAATTTTATTTCTAGAAGATGAAGCAAACATGAGATTGTTAGTGTTAAATTTGTCTTAATTTTTTACAGTGAGTTTGGAGTCACCTTAAGGACATTTCTCATGTCAGTAACGGTTATCCTTCCCTTATTTTTACTGCAAGCTAAGTGCTCATGTAATCCGTTGGGCTCGGATCTTCTTCATGGCCGGAGGATTCAGTAATCAATTTCTACATTGACAAGGCCAGAACGAGTGGCTATAATCCTAATCCCAGAATTCATGCTAAAATACATGCATATATGAAAGCTAACATTGCACGGCCTGCAGTTCATCATAATAATGGTAATATAATGACTGATATGTCCCACAAAATTTGGTAGGTGCTTAGATGCCTTGAATCTTACACAATCTCATGGAACAGAAGATATGTCAAGAGGAATATAATAATTAAAGTTGAAATCACAAATCAACAGAAGAACTTGTATCCAAGAGGGTTCATATAACCAATAAATTTGTTATATGTTACAATGAAATACAGTTGCAGAATCCACAATCAAACTATGCGGATCAAAGAATGATAGACACTCCGGCAACCAGAAAATTAAATTTAATGTCATTTTTATCCCCCCGTGAATAATTACAGTGCTCAGATACAAGTATTGCTATTGCAGTCGACAGCCTTGCTCTTCTTGTCTAAGATAAATAAGCCCACGCCCTATCCTCTGCATTCAAACAAAACCACAGGAGCAGATTAAGTTGCCTGCACATTCTATAGCATTAAAATGAGCCTATAAATCTCTCAGCAATACACTTTTGGAATGAGATGAAAGTCTTAAGCACCTCCTTTGTATCTTTTAACCGCAGCAGTTCCAGTTTCTCTGATGGCCTCCTCTTTGTTAAGGTGGTTAACTAAAACCACGTATAATTACAGAATTAGTACATTGAATAATAACAAGACAGTGGGGCAGAGAAGCAAAGATGTGCATACCCAGAAGCTGAAGCGCTCTGGATCATCAGATAAGGGCCTCATTGCTTCCACACTAATAAGTTCGGCAAGTTTCCTTCGATCTGCAGAAAACAACAGGGTCATTAATATGAAGAATATATCCAACACTATGAACATACGACTACAGAAGATCCGTGTTTGGACGAGAGAAAAGTCCCAATAACCATATCTCTTATACGAGCCCCAAAAAAAGAGGGGGGAAAAAGCAGAGAGCAGAAGCAAACTAGGAAAACAAAATAGCAGTGCGCACAAAAAAAAAAAAAGACAGACATAAGATGATAACTTTAGTAAAGCAACACAATATTTAACGAGAATAGAAACCACAGCAAGGACATTCAAGGCAGAATGCATATGTGTAATTTCATTTACTTTTAACTTAGAAGTGGGAGGGAGGGTCAAGTAGAGGTTCCTAGTTCACTTGAACAAAACTACTCCGTACAAGTCTATAACAGACACGGGCTGGCCGATTATAAATTTTATTTTCAGAATACAACACCTTATAGCAACTTTTAAGCAGAAATCGAACTTATTAATCTGTACTTCCTCAACAGAAACAAAACATGAAAATGGAGATATAACCTCAATAAAATTAAATCACAAAACATGGAGTCCAAAAATGGGATAAATAAAATTTTGGGAACCGGGTGGGGAGGGGGGTCTATAACCGTTGATTAAATAAATCATCCTTTTCTTTCTTTATAAAACAAAAAAGTTACTAAAGTGACTTTTAACCTTACAAGATCCTATACGCTTCAATTAACATTCAAGTAGGCCACAACCTAAAGAAGCATAGTTATCGACTCATATTATGTTCTTCACCTTGTCGTGCTGCTTCTTTTGCCCTTACCATCCACGCTTGAGCATATTCTGCAGCATTACTTGCCAGCTCCTGCAGCTGTTAGAGCCCAAAATTCAATCAAGAGCAAGACATGGAAGATACAAAAGGACAACCATTTGAAGTGCATACTATAAGAGTAATAAGAACTTGAATTACACCCATAAACTTGAGCTAAGGTGAGCTCAACCCCAGTGAATAAAATTGTTAATTTCAAAATTATCTAAATATGCATCAGATGAGGTAATTTACAAGCTGTTTAAAATTCAGTTTGACCAATCACAAAGGGAATACTGAACATTGACTATGCAACAAGATTATTGACATTCAACTCATAACAAGGCAATCCAGCTAAATCATTTAGTTACAATTTTCATATAGAATACTTGAAATCACCCAGTTATAAGGTGATATGCTGTCAAAAAGAACAGCGCAATATTTTTCCTTTTTGGAGCAAGGCGAAAAAGGATGCAATGCAATAACATGATACAGAATGACTTGCCACCAGTAATACCACAATCTAATAGAGCAATGATTCCATTGGGAGTTTCTAACTTACATCTGTTCTCTCTCTTGTTCCTTCTGGCGGCTGAATATCCTGTACCCATTCTACTTCTGCAACACGGTATCTGTGAAAAATGTATCATGAGTATAATAATCAACAAAAGAAACTAAAGTGGAACACAACTAACAGCATTAGGTACAAAACCAACTAACCCGTCTTGATCCCATGATTGAAGGATACGGAATCTTCGGCGTCCTTCAACCTGAAAATCCAAGAAAAGGAACCTATAAAAATGTACATCTGCTTCACAACAACAGAAAACTTCTTGAAGAAATGATGAAAAGAAGAGGCCAATGACAAAAATCAGGGGAACGGGAGATATCATGGAGAGGTCAAAGTATAAGGGAAATTCAGAGAGGGCAGGAGAATGTGCTACAGGGATAGTTAACTTCTAGGCTAAGATATAATGTTTAGAAGAAGAAAAATACGAAACCCCCTCACCATACCCTGCAAATGAATTACAATTAACTTGACAATGCTAGTGTTAGCCATAAATATTAATGGTCCTTGGTCCATCTAAGTATTCATTTGATCTGACAGGACTTAACAGCCATGGCAAGTAACATTCCAAATACCTATTCATTAAGATCATGTTCAACAGACCGCACCATAGAAACAGATTCCCACATTCGATTTCAATGAGTATTGAATTGTTAAAAGAATAACTGCGTAAAATTATTGTGTCATTTTTTAACTGTGCATACATATATATCCTGAATATAGCATTTTAATGTAAAATGTTACAAGGGCAACCAAATAGCAAACAGAATACAAGGGCCAGGAAAAGCTTATTAAACACCTCTATATAAAAGCGCCCATCAGGAAGTGGCTCACATCTGCAAAAATAAAGGAGGAACCTCAGTCTGAGTCAAGTCAATCAAACAGCTAAACACAGAAGAACCAGAGACTAAGGCTGACACATACTCTGTTATCTCCACTTCACAAGCAAAGTCCGCTATATGACCTGTTGTGGAATCAAGCATGACCTTCACCATTGACGGAAAGAGTTAAACCCATAAAGAAGAGAATTAATTAGAGAGGTAAAAAGAACAAGTAAAAGTGATCTACCATTCCCATCCGATGATTCCCTTCCATTATTCTTCTAACCTGTTGTCAAAACAATAAGAGAATAAAACCACCATAATCTGTAATACAACTTAAAGCAAGTAAAGTCAGTTGCTATTGAAACCTAACAGAAAAATGCAATCACAACTAGCATATAATTTCTCCCAAAATTTATCATCCACATTTCATGACAATTCATTAGACTTCATACACTCAAAAACAGAAACACAAAGGGATAGTAATTAACTTTGAACCTAATCTAGGGTCAGTGAAGAAATTTACCAAAAGTCTGTGGAGTGAACAATAGCAACCTCTCACAAATGCCAAAAGTCTATCGAGTGAACCTAAACTAACTTTTACAGGATGATAATACAAGAACATGTTAAAAGGCAAAGCCTTAAAAGTACACAATTCTGAGCTTCAAGGTCCTAACTCCCGAGTTTAAAGTAGGCTGACCATAACCAAGAGTCTAAATCAATAACAATTCGCAACACCTTTCTCCTAGATACATTAAGTTGCAGCCTTTTAAAAGAAAAAAAAACTCAGCAACCATCACAGAATCCAGTGTATTGGACTATCCCAGCTCCTACGAGAAAACATCATTTCTTCTACTAATACTAAAGCATGTTGCACAGTGAGACCGAAGGGAACGGACTGTCCCATCACGTTCAGATCCAAAGTATTCCTTACCACACTGACACGCCCAAAAAAAAACACAGAAGAGCCATGTATTGTTTCCATGAAGTGATAAATAAACAAGAACTCGCAAAGATTTTGATTACACAATAGTATGCTAACTCACAGAATGGAGTGGAAGAATCCACACAACAACTTACCATTAGCCTGTAACGAGGTTCAAATATATTTAGTGCCAACTTCTGACAAGGTAGGACCGCATCCATAACAAAAAGCGGCATCAAATCCACGCTAAGTTTTACCAAATTGTCACTCTCTGATTTCCTCTCAGCATATTCCTCAGGAAAGTTTTTCTGTATAATGTTGTTCAGAGTCACACTGGAGGGGAAAAGACCAGCATATAATATAAATATCAACCAGCAGAGTTCATAAATATGTCCGTGCCCAAGGAAAAATATCGAAACAAGTAGTAAGTAGCAAATTAAAAAAAAAAATCATTCTACTATAGTTCCTCCTAGATGACAACCCCTAAGTTTTGTCAGCACACTCCTAGGTTGACATTCTTCATCAGTCAAAATGTTCAATTCAACATAATGCTACCATAGGATTCTGTCTCCATATGATCCAAAATGTATCTAGGTCTATATACAATGGTTACACCCACAAAAAAAGTTTAAAAGTTTAACCAGGACAGAGAAAACACACCTCATAGCACATGTCCTAGGAGTAATAAATAGCACAGTTCGGCATAGGGGACATTTATTACCTGTATTTTATACAAAAGAAAAGATAGCTAGCATCAAATATTCATAGGGGAAGAACATTAAACATAGAAAAACAAGAAAGCAACTCACTTCGGTCCATTGACTGAAATAGACATGAACGACAAAATGAATGCCCACATGGAGTTGTAATTGGCTCATAAAGTAGCTTTAGGCAAAGGGTACAATCGAAGTCATCAGTACGTTCTGGTTTCTCACGACTTCTTCCTCCCACTAAACTAGTACATGTCTTCTCCAACATCAGAAGAAGATCCTGTAAATGCTTACTGCCAAACACGATAGCGAAGATAATTAGACACCAGAACCCTTCAAAGAATATGAAGCAGGAAATATGTTGCATGAAAAAAATCAACTACGAGAAGCAAGGGAGTGGTTATCACCTAAGTGGATCGATCTGAAGGCCAGATATAACAGTCTCTCGGGCCAGCTCGTATTTTTCTAACTGCTCAGAACAAGGGAACCAACGTCAGAAAGATAAAGAATTTTGTTCACAAATCATGTTCACACATAAACTCACAAGGCTATGAAAAATTCAGAATTAATAGTATTGATAATAAAAATGTAATTTATTTGTGTAATTACCTTTGTAGCATCATACAATATAATAAATGAATTTGTTATATACAGTTATACACTATTAAGAATATACAAAATTAGTAGAAAAAAATAGATGTATATAAACAAATTCCAATGTTAGAAAATTCAACTAAAATTTGTGCTATTCAGGAAGCTCCTTGACCTTTTTGGGCAGAAGAGGGCCAAGAGGCTAATATTTGACAATAACAAAGTTAAAAATGAAACTAAATAATGCAACTTAAGCAAATTTTCCAGCAAGAGTAACAGCTAGGACTAAGCATCATATTAAAAAATTACCATATAAACAACAGATCTTATGATTAAATTTAAATGGGCTTTGATTAGATGTGACTCAGACATAAAACAGGCTGCCCGTATTTCCAAAGAAATATGTACAAGGATGGCAAACAAAAGTCAAATCAGGATCAACAAAAGAGTGTCACTTTACTTAGACTTACCAAGTATAGCGCATCAGCTTGCAAAATGTACGACTTTACAGAATTGTTTCTGAAACTCATGACTTTCTCAGCGTCTTTTAGCGCAAGCTGCATTTGTATACAACCAAGAATCTCAGAAAATCTGCAGTTAAGAGTGTGTGTAACTCACAGCTATCCTCTAAAGTAAGACCTGTGCTATAAGGCACATTTATTTATAGGCCCAAAACAGATTCACTCCACCCATCCCCACCCCTCTGCCTTATTCCTTCTGTTCTCCCAAAGCATGGAACAACGAACTGACAACAATAATGGGGCGGGAGGGGGGGGGGGGAGCAGCATCTGAAGGTTGTTAAGACAAGAATCATAGAGACCACAAATGTGGGATGAAAAGGCAGAAACCTTTTAAGTAAATTCTACATGATGATCTTGTGTTTTTAACTTTTGCACATGGTTAGCAACGTATATTTCAAACTTTACATGGTAACCTCATACTTCTAAACGCTGACCAATGTTTTGTGATTATGATAGTTTGTACATCTAAAATAAACGCGGGACTCAGCTCCAGTTGTTTGTGCCTCCCCATATTTCCCTCGAGCAAATCCAAATAGTCTGACTTCTTTTAATACTATACCTATGTTGTAATCCAAAATCTTCCAGTGGATGAGATTATGACGATTTCTGATTTTTTGTTTTTAAATTAAGTTAAAATGAGGTATCTACCTTGTACTGATTATATAGATAAGCAAACCTCTGAGGGAATTGCGTGCTACATTAGGTTTAGATGTGCAAACTAATGGAATTAGCAACTTTGATAACATAGCATGCAATACATAACTACACGGTCACCATGTGTAAGTCTAAAAAGTGTGTAGGTCACCAAATGGAGAAGTTTAAAAAAAAAGGTTACAATGTACTCCGTAGAAACTAACAACTTATTCTTAAAAGCTAATGGATTCCGCGTAATGTTTCCTAAAGAGGGGTATTAAGGATGTGTAACAATTAGGGCTTATTTGTTACACTTCTAAAAGCTTTTTTTGTGTTCAGAAAAACCGATTTTGGCCATGTTCGCAGGAAATCAATAAAAAAAAATATTATAAAAACAAAACCAAGAAAAGTGGAAAAGCTAGAAGTGAAAAGCCTAAAATTGCAAAACTCATTTTTGTGCAACTATCTTATACGGAGTAGAAAATAATGAAACCGGTCTTAATCCAAATTTCAATCATGGTTTTCTTTCCGAAAATGTTTTAAAATTTGATAAATAGTAAGATCATTGCTAAGTGAATATAAATAGAATAACAAAAACTGATGAAAACACAGCCTAAACTATTGGTCCAGATATTTCTTGTGCGTGATAAAAGCAACTGAGATGGGCGTAATGACTTCAGTAGCAACTTTGATGGCTGATGCGATGCTCTAACATGATGAGCTAGGACATATTTTTTGAGTTTATAAACAAAATAAAGCACGGCCTATAACATGAAGAAAATTTGCAGACAATGGCATTTTGGTATTCTATCCCATGCCCATAAGTGCTCAGCTCAAGTCAAGTCCAGATCTCAAAGTCAGCAAGTAAAGCCAGCAGTGACCTAACAAGTGAGGACTCTCTTAAGAACAATACCTAAAAAGACAGAAGAACTAAGAAGATTACACCCCAAATGTGTATTCTTGTCAAGTTGTCAAAGTGGATAAGGGTTGACGGCCAGCTTCATACTTGTGGAATAGGCTATACAAAACATCATTAAGAAGCTTCTCTTTATTATTACTTAATATCTTATCAAGCAATAGTATTTTGGATTCATCTGCTAAAATCTCTATTTCGGCTGATAATTTACACCAAAAAACTGTTCAAAGTGGTGGATTTTTCAGAGAGATAGTTGCAGAGTAGAGAGCTTAGCTCACAGAAAAATCAGTCCAGAAAGATCTTTTCAGCTAACAAAAACTGGAAATGCTTCCCTGCGCTTACCATATAACTGAAGAGCAATCCATTAAGACAGAGTATATCAAGACTTGAGAACATCATTATTTACTCATGGAGAACCTCTCCAACTCAAAATACAAAATTCTAACTCCATATAAAATTCTGAACATAGCCTGGGGGTATTTATAGACTAGAAACAAATTAGTGAGTAAGAAATGAGTAAGGAAGTGATCTGATGGCGCACTTTAGAGTGAAAGAGAACGTCGTTTAAAGTGTAACACCATTTGAGTACCTACTATGGCTGCTCAAGCATGCCGCACCCCTAAAAGAATTCTTCAACATAAAAAAACATTCAATGCTATTACCATGGGGTACTCTTCCAGTCCACAGAGTACTGATCAAACCTACAACCATACTGCATATTTTTATTACAAAACAGCTCTTCTCTCTACTCTCTTGAATTTCATAATTATCTTCCACCGAGAATACATTGTGAAATAGACAAAATCGGCTTTTCTAAGGCCACCTCACCATTTTCTAGTGATAACAGAAATCATAGAGAAACCCTGAACTGTCAAAGGTCTTTTAAAACACTTAAGATCTACAACTAGCTCTAACAGTGCCCTAGAATTCAGGTACCAATTCAGAGAATAGCTCATACGTTTTCAACTGACAAAAAACCAGAGAGAAAAGCAGCATACTTCAGCATGAGTCGTTGGGTCCAGCCCATACAATGCACTATATTCGGAAACAGCAGGAGGCCTACTCTTCAAGAACTGATTCAACCTGAAAGTTGATCACAAAATTGACATATAATTTGACTGTAAAACTCCCAAGTATTATTCTATTAAGGGACAAAATACTGAAGAAAACCTTTCACATAATGTCTAAATTGAAGGCGAAATACCTTATATAAGCAGCACATCTATTGCTCAGAATTATAGGATCCCCGGGTTTTATGACAATGGCTTTTGAATAACAATTAATTGCCTGAGAAATCAAACAAATATTAATCAAAGAAAGTAAGTTGACGGTATAAGTAATCATTTCAACAACCTTTACAAATATTTAACCTCGGTCCTAAGTAAAACTAATAAAATCACTAATCATTCTCATTAAAACTGATAATGAGTTAATCAATTCACTGAATCACTAATAATTCTTACAATCACTAATCAAAAGTCTCTTTTCTACCATTTTTTTACCTTCTTCACTCTAATCAAACCACTAACCATTGAAAACTAATCATTCTTACAATCACCAATTAAAATTCTCTTTTCTACCATCTATCTACCCTCTCCACTCTAATCAAACCACTAATCATTCTTATTAAAACTGGTCAATCCTACAATCACCAACCAAAATTCTCTAGACAACATTAAATTCGACCCTAACCCGACACTAGAAGCATACGAAACGCATCAAATCAAGCATAAACAAACTCAACAATATCATCCAAATTAAACATGCAACAACATAAACTGAAATTCCACCTCCTCAAAATCGCCACAGCGAAAGGCCTGATTACCAGCCTGCACAAGCTCAAAAAGCGGCCGAAACCTCTCTATCGAAACCGACCCCTCTCCCTCATTGGCCTGCAATTCAACACACAATTTCAGCACAAGCAGAACTACTCCAGCAGCTAGAAACAACCATGATCAACAAAACCAGAAAATACCAACAAGAGATTAAAAGAACTAACAGAGACGAAATCCTCGACGTCGTGGATACCGTCGGGGAAGTCGTTGGTCACGGGCGAATTATCAACGTTGGACATTTGTAACTTAAGTATATGTCTTAAAATGAAAATGAGTATGCTATAAAAATGTCAAATTAAAAATAACAATGATGGTATCTTATATCTTATATCTTATCTGTATATGTCTGATGATTCTATGTATAAACTAAAAATGGTAAGAGAGTTGAGTTCAGCTTAGTTTAGTTGAGTTGAGTTTAGTTTAGTTGAGTTGAAGTATGAAATGTCGGGAAAAAGTGGTGGTGCGTGTTTGATTGGGAATCCTACGTTATACGCGCGGATATTATTCACTTTGCTTACGTGGTCTCTCTCCTCTCCCCCGTATTCTATTCTATTACAACGAACTCTCCCAACGCCTACTTTCGAAACCCACTATTTCATTCTACTCTAACTTATAAACTTAGGCATGTTCTCTATTCTCTACCAACCATATTCGCCGAATTGAACTGGAAAAAAACAAAAAAAAAAAAAAAAAAGAGAAAGGAACTGGAGTAAGATTTATTGATAGGAACTGAATACAGACAATCAAATTAATGAAATGAATTGATTGGATCTAAAAGTTGTTGAAATGAATTGGAAGTAATTTGAATTGGTGTGAGCATAACATGAAGGTATATACGACAATCCGACACGAAATTAGCGGGTATGGATTGATTTTTTCGACCTATTTAATCAATTGGGTAGACACAAACCCGACATGACAAATCCATAGAACTGACAATCGACCTAGTTATGATACATTTATCAGATGTTAAGCTTAAGTCTTCGTGACAAAATAATGGTTTATTGTATATTTGGTGTTTTATTACATTTTATATAATTTTGTGTAATAATTTAGTCAAGTATTTGGTAGAAAGGTCATTTAAATTATGATTGATTATGTTAATAACTTAAAAAAGGTCGGGTCAGGTCAAACTGAGTGTTAATTGGGTCGGGTTAAAGTTGAAGACCGTGATCCATTTAAGTAAACAAGTCAGATCCATGTTAGGGGATATCAAACCGCTTATGTGCTAAACCAAACACGTAACCCGACCTGACCTATCTATTTGCCAGCTCTACAGGGAGGGCATAATTGGACCGAATAAAAAGAGTTGAACGTAATTGAAATAGGATATCATAAATTGAAATATATTGAAAGCGGTTGAAACTAGAATTGAAGCTCGTTAAAATGCATTGAAAGCAAAAAAGTAGATTAAAATAAATATTTAAACTTAATAAATCTAAAATTCATGTGAGTTGAATAGGGCATATGATCAAGTTCAATGCTTAGGGATTTTGTATACATAGTTAAAAATTTCATAATGTTATACATAAATTTATATGCAACGGGTAAAGATGACTTTATAGTTTTTAAAAGTTTCCATGAAAAACTATATAGGCATAAGTCTATTCAATTATGAAGCATTATTTTCAATTGGAAAGGAATGCACAAAACCGAAGATGAAATTGAAAACCCAACTTGTCAACTAGAATATGATGTTTTTGGGATGATACCTTGATTCTTAAAATCCAATTTACTAAGTTGCAACTTGCAAAATCAATAGCCAGTTTTCTCTATCCGTATTGTATTCATTAGTTTGTAAATTTCATAATAAAATTACAACATGTACACAAAGGTCTCTTTTACCAGAGTAATATGTATTGACTTTTATTGCAATTCATCTAGCTTAGTTTAGGTTTTGGTTTAACTTAAACTAGTACAATCTCTTCTGAATCACGGACGCTCACATCATAACATTAACTTACTCGCTTTCTCTTCACCACCCACTCCCAATCCTACCATAGTATCCCACCCCATTCAAACAACCCCCTCCACCATATCACTGTCCATTTAACCCTCTTTCTTTCCCGCACGGTCCCCGTTCAACATTTGTATTCCTCACTTCTCCCCTCCCCGGCCTACTTATTCCTCGATCTCTCCCCCACCATACGCGACCCCCTCTCCACCTCATGAGGGTCAAGTTCATGTTCGAGGCCATACGTAGAGTTGTCAAGGAGGACAAATGTGTGAAGGAGACCATTACTATGTTTCTTTCTCTTGTTTTAATAGACATTCATAGATAAATAGTTAAGGAAAGTTATATTATGATCATATATTGGTTAAAACTCGAAATTGAATACGACCCATATGTTGGAAAGAAAGGTTAATGCAGAAAATAAAATGGACAGAAAAGGATAACAATGTTGGCGAGTTTTACTGTGATTTAAGAAAACAGATTGCTGCGCCGTGGTATGATGGCCACTGCCTTAGAAACGAATTTCGCCCTCACACAGGTGCAATGAAACAAGGCGTCGTCCCCCAAGGTTAACACAACACTCTCCTAGTTCGTGCACTCGAACAGGGAGAGCTGGAACTCTTAGTTTATGCTCAGAAGTTTTAAGAAGAGAAGGAAGAAGAGAAGATGAGAGAAGAGGATTGAAAATGATCAGCCAAAGCCTCCTTTTATAGTGGAAAAAAGGATCAAAACTGATACTCAAAACTGTCAGCAATCAATAGCATTAAAATCGAAAATTGATTACAAATAATGACCATTAAAAATGAGATATCAATAGCCATCACGACTGAAATCAAAATCATAAAACAGAAGGAGAAAATCAAGGAAGGAAATGAATTTTTCAGTTTCAAACAGTTTTAACATGTGTTGAAATAGAATCGGATAAGCTAGACTTGATTAGTTGAAAGGTGTCATACGAGAACTGGACCCACAACTAATCTCGGCCCAAAAGGATAGCCACACCACACACGAGGCAAGCCGGACGGTAGCGGCGGCGCCCGCGTGGGATACCCTGTCTAGCTTACTAACCTACTATAAACTCACTTTCCTTATAAGCCACTAAGTCTTCTTTTTCCTTACCAATGTGGGACACTTGATTTTTCACCAAACCAAAGGAAGCTTTCCAACTTCCTTTGTATTACCAACACCATATCAACCCGAAATTTCTATAGGTCATGAACATGCAGTTTTTGTAATAGCTGCAACAATTTCGTGGTCATGGAAACGAAAGGATAATTGCCATTGATTTTTTAAAAATTGAGCACAATTGTCTATTGTTTTGTAAAAGGTCAAACGAATCTATGGCTCATTGAATATTATAAAATCAATGTCTACGACGATTTACTAATTTATGGTGACTACGAAATTTTTGGGGTGATTGAAGAATCAATCACTCATATAAACATGACTTTATGACCCGAAACCCGAATCACTTGTTGAAGTATAACTTAAATTAGGGTTGTTCATCGTTGTTCCGATGAACAACCCGAACCTGACTGGTACGAAACCCACACTTGACCCATTGACAGGTGACAGGTCAGTGATCATACTAACTTACTAATAACATTGAATAATGCCCCAATGAAGCTTTTTAAATGTGTCATAGTTATTTTGACTTTTAATTTATGATGTCTTTTATATTTTGTGGTGTTTGCCCTTTCATGATCTACATACTACAGAGACTGACATTTTTGTATAGTTATTGTAGTTTTATCAAGAGGTTGAACTGCGAGAATTGGTACTGATTTCTCTGATATCCTGTGATCTACTGAAGTAGCTGTAATGCCTACAGAATTACCGATATTGTCGCTTCCTGCCCCGTCAGAGGATGGGGATCTTGAGCCAGTGTCAGTTGCTCAGTCACCTTCAGATGATCGTAGAAACGAAAGGGGAGGCGGTGAGAGAGCCAGAAAGCTGAATTCAGTGCCAACACATACAAGGAGGATAGGAGTTATGCACCCTCCTCCTGATATTAGGAAATATATTGACAAGACAGCACAGTTTGTGGCTAAAGAAGGGCTGGAGTTTGAGGGAAAGATTATTGCCAATAACTTAGGCAACGTGAAATTCGGCTTCCTTAAAGCGTCTGATCCTTATCATGCATTTTATCAACATCGCCTGATGGAGGCACAGCAGCCTCGTGCTCAGCCTACAGGTTCAGGGACTCCACACTCGGCCCCTGCTGATGGTGTTTCCTCTGCTTATACAGGGATGCCTGCCCCTGCTGCCCAGTTCAGACCTGTTGAAAAGGTCCTTGATCCTCCAGAGTCCGAGCTTGTTCCAGGAGACCAGTTCCTGTATCAGCATCCGGTACTCGTCTTTACGCACTTCTTTTCCTTTTCAACTAGCTCTTGACATGCTTATTTCTGAGAAATTTTTTGAGTGTGTACATCTTGCCGGGCACCACTATTCCATATTGCATATCTGCATGAGCTTCTTCATTTGTATAAGTTTCATGTGCATAGTGCATTGCAACAACTATTAAGATATGAAAACAAGGCTGTGTACCTGATTTACTTCAGATAGGACCGATTGTATGTGAACATGCCTTTAAATCTTTAAAATGCTATCTTCTGCTCATGAATGTCATACAGAAATTTCTTCTCACTGTTCGGTTCCCTGCTAATATTAGCCTGTAGGTCAAAAGTGGAGGTAACTGTATATTGGGTGCATATTTGTTTGTGGGGTTTTTAAGAATGTTAGAATCTAAAATCAGGTATGCACATGAATGGAAGGGTATTAAACTCACAAGCCGCAATCGCTTGGTCTTGCCTTCCCTACTTGAAGGTTGAGGTGGTGTTTAAACTAGATTCGATGTTCCATGTTCTATTATAGGGCCTGACTAGCTAACCTCTGGGGGAAAATTAATATTGCTGTCACCAAAGAGTTAGATGAACACCAGGTGCAAATATATGAATCAAAAGAATGCACTTGTAATGAAGCTAGGCAGGTAAATCATAGGTGAATTTCGTTTTGCCTGTCTCGTATCCTGATCCTTTGGCCAACCCCCCTGTTTTTGTTTTTCTCAATTTTTTCTTTTTTCTTTCCGGCTTTGGGCTTCAATGTAGAATCTAGTGAGAATCCTGGAATTTTAAGTTTAGAAGGTTCTAGTTGCATCCCTAGACCTCATTAGAGTGATATCTATACTAGGTTGTTATAAGATTCTAGTTGCAAAACAAATAGAGGTAAAACCTTGAGCTCTCGGTTAGATTATGTAAGTTTGCCGCACTTCAGATTTTCCTGATATTCCAGTGATGAGACTATACCTAGAGAACTGTAAAGAGCTATAGTGATTGCGTTAAACCCTCTCGACATTTTTGTAATACCATCCTTTGTAGTACCCATCACTAGACTTTTGGCAATTCGGGTTTAGGTTAGATGTGAACTTTAGTCCCCAATAATCTAACGGGCATTCTTTGTTAGAACTTGAGAACCTTGGTTACAAATGCATAGACTAGAGCAGCTGCTACTTCACCTCAAATATCGAGCCATGTTTGTAGTGAATCTTTCCTTTGGGTTTACTACTTTACTATACTGCTGAAGATTGTGCTGTAAAGACTGTTCAATTTTGTATGTGGATCTATTCCTCTTTGTTTTTGTAATATCAGATACTAATGTTTTCTTCTGAACGTTATGTTCTCTACAGGGACCTGTCAGGATCAAGGTATGTGTCGTCAATGTTGATGAAGGAGATCTCAAAGGAAAAACACTGGACATTACCATGCAATCCTTGTCTGAAACTGTTGGCAGTCTGAAAGAGAAAGTGTCTGGCGAAATTCAAATTCCTCCAAACAAACAGAAATTAAGTGGAAAGACTGGTTTTCTTAAGGAACACCTCTAACTTGCTTATTACAACATTGGAGATGGAGAGGTTCTAACACTTTCCTTGAAGGAACGTGGTGGCCGAAAGAGATGAGTTTACGTCTGGAGGCTACTCAAGGTCCTTGTTGGATTACTTGCCTGAAAATTCTCTATATAATAATGTTGGATACTTCAATTTTACTTTGAAAATGTTTTTTTGGATGTTATTGTTATTGTACTTTCTAGTTTTCCAAATTTATGTTCATTTCAGTACTCATCTAATATCATCTATTTACTACAGATGTGGCTTCCTGGCAGTGTATCTCAAGTACAAGGGAAGTAGTCAAGATTTGTTTTGCTTAGTTTAGCATAGTCCACTTTGCTTGTACTTGTGTGTGACTAATTATTCTGTGTTTGCCTTTGCAGCAGCCCCTCTTGAGCTCTTGAATGATTCTGATTGTTTTTGAACAGGTTGTATAGTAATGTAGTTTTGTTCTAATTGCTTCTTCCTTCACCTTCTTGGTACGGGGTAATGCTGATGTGTTTGGATTTCCCTGCTAGAGATACAGTTGCTTTTTGTAGGTAAATAATCTTGAACTTGGTGTCTGGGATGTTCATGTATGGCACAAGCGGCTCAAAAATCGGAGGAGACGGAACAGCTGTTGCCCTCTTGGTTTTTCCACTAATGTCAAGCCCCTCTAGATTTCCCTTAGGGACAGCTCTCAGCCTCTCATGATGAGAAGTGGAGAGGCTGCATGTGGTACGGGTTATACTGAGCTTTTGATATTCTTTCTGGCCTACTTTCAAGGTAAGTAAACATTGCATAGAGTTATGCCTTTCATTTGTTATACTGACGCAAGGTTTTAGTGGTCTTGATTGACGAAAATCCAGAAATCCGAAGCTGGTACAGAGGTTTTTTTTTTCCATTTGGTACTGAGTAGACAGATTACTATTGTCATAGTGGTCTGAGATTTTCCCGATTTAGTTTTTCCTATGAAACATGGTTTACTAAATTAATGTCATGGTTGCCTCGTACTGGAATGGTGTTATTGCTTGATGTGCATGTTTCATTATGCACTAAATGTGGAATTTGAAAATTGTCTGATACTATTGTCACAACTGTTCATCAGATGATTGGATAAGTAAAACCATCAAACCCTGATTTCATTCACCATAACTAATTGCAAATTATGGTGAACTCTGGGCATGGCAGCGTGGTTGGTTAGCGTTTAATTTGTATGTTGTACTGATGAATCATGACTCATAGTCTCTGAAACTTGGGACGATTTCTTTCAAGGATATTCCAGAGGTAAACAGTTGGAACCCACATGATACTAGAGGTTTTCGTGTAGCTCTGGTGATAGTAACATTTAAATCGCCAAACAAATCACATTTACAGCTGATAGTTTTATCTGAACAAGTTCATTACCCTTAAATATGTCAAATTGATATGATGAATGTGATTTGTCCTTAATAGTAAAATTCTGACAACAATAGGGTAATGTAGTAGCTGGTACAAACAAAATCATATCACCCAGACATCTTATTGGGTTCTGCTACCCTTATATTTGAAGGCTGATGGCAAAACTATTACGGAAGAGCCCAAAATAGAGCACTCATGCCCGACTCGGTGATCTCTCTGATTGACCTGGATGTCGTAAAGAATATCCCTACCATGGCAAGCTGATTGCTCTATTAGGGTGTGCCGAAGGTTTGTTAAATTTCATCAGCTTATTCACACAGAGCATGTCTTACTGTCGTGCTTGTGAAGTTGGTTCCTGCTGTGATTTATCAGTCTGTACTTGTCGACTGTTTCCTGGACAGGAAGAATCCGATCACATCAAAGCTTTTCTCGGTCTATGAACATTGTACAGAAGCACCAATTATGCGTTACCTGAACTTGAAGAATTCAATCACATTGAAGCTTCTCTTGGTCTATGAACATTGTACAGACTAGTTGTCCTTCAGTGTACATTCTTTCCAATTAAAGAATATCTGAAGAGACCTGGTTATATATTTGAGGGATTAACATACATTGGTGTATAATCGGTTCACTTCATGTACAGAGGATCCTATATCTGAACGGATTCACAATGGTTGGCAGCTATTGCTGATCATTATAACCAGTAAAAATTAGCCATAGATAGGATTATATATAATCTTAATCGTCCATAAAAGAAAATACATATGGATAAGAAAATATTTTTGGCAATTCATTCCCACGATACCCCTTTCACTTTCGTCAGTCACCAGTTCACCAACCTCTCATTTGGCCTTTTTATGATCATCAGCTCATCTCTGATATTACTCCATGGATGAATCAAAATCTGAGCTACCAAGTTTAAATCCAACATCATGATTCGTTTTTCTAAAATTTATTTACTCAATACGAAGAAAATTTGCTTTGTTACCTGAACTACAAAATTTTCCGCACTTTGATTGATCATTGGTTTGGGTTAACTTTTGTTGGGTTGAAGCTAAACATAATATGAATATGGGTGCAGTCAATTTCAACTGACAATCGGTGGGCACAAAAGTTTAAATGATCAAGCCAAGAAATCAAATGTAGAGGCATAGCCGGAGTGAACGAATACTAGCGATTGTTTAAGCTTACTGTTATAATAATAGGTAATAGTCGAATCCGAACTCTTATGGATGGAAGAGATTATACATTCATGGTCAGGAAATTGGCCTAGGCTAAGATTGATAGTTTATTAGTGAAAAAGATAGTGTAGAGAGAATATTAGAGGTGGGAACACTGGGAAGCCATGGGAATTGAAGCCTCGGGATTATCAGAGTATGTACTGTGTGTAGAGCTGGCAAAACCGACCCGACCTGACAAAACCGACCCGAATCGTCGG
>CAAKMY010041629.1:0-19928 GCA_901111285.1 Corrigiola litoralis
CACTTCGATAAGGCGAGCGCCTTCGCATTGCGCCTCGCCTTGAGGCTCCAAAGACCCTATTGCCTCGGTGCGCTTTAAGCCTCTTTAAACACTCCATGGCGGTATCGTTCTAGGTTTGGGTTAGACAGTGGTCCATGGTGGCATTGAGTCGGGGTTGCTAGTGGGTTGGGACAAGGAAGACAGATGAGAGAGACAGAGAGTAAAGGGGGAGTGTTTAGATTAGGAACTTTTCTACCCATGTACAATAGGTGGGTAGCCATAACAAAAAATCTGCAAAGATTAGGAACTCCTTCTAAGTAGGATCCCCGATAAACTCAATGGGAATGCGAGAGTATTCCTGTGAAGCGCTAATAGCCGCGGTCTTTTTTTACTTGTAGTCAATTTACGTCTTTCTTTTTCTTTCCTCAACAAATATTGTGCTTCTATGATAAACTCAGTGGGAATGCGAGAGTATTCCTGTGGAGCGAGAATAGTGGTGGCCTTTATTTAACTGCAGTCAATTTCTACTTTTCTTTTTCTTTTCCTGAACAAACATTTTTCTTCGAAGACCTTTTTCTACCTGCTACTGTTAATTGCTGCAAAAATAAGGTGCTGAGTCTGATTATCTGGTTGCAAAACGCTGCCAAATGTTTATTTGTCTATGTTTCTTCTGGAATATCCTTTGTATTGGTCTACTAATATTCTGCTTGTTGGGAAGCAGGAGATTAATGGGAAGGCGGTTCAAATTCAACTCACAGGGTTCATGGAGAAAAATACTGGCAAGTTCATGAAAGAACTTTGGGCGCTTCTTCTTAGCGCCCAGAAGAATGCAAGTGGAGTTCCCCAGCAGTTCCTTGATGCCAAGGAGGAGGAGACTCGGAAGAAAAAGGTTCAACAATATCTGTAGTTAGGCTTGATGTTCATGTAACAATTGAATACATTTGTGCTAAAATTTCTAGTCTTTTTTGTAGGCTGAGACCGACCGTATCTTTAGCGAAATCCAGAAGAGAAAAGACCAGGAAACTGAGCAAGACAGAGAGAGGAAAATGGTAACTTATTTTGTTTCATGCCAGAGTTAGCTTCTTTGGAGTTGGGTTTTTTGATTTTAACTTTCTCGTGTTTCTTATTGCCACTCAGCTTGCTTCTGCAATTATTTGGGTTCATATCCTTTACCTCAAACTACTGTAGGATGGTGGCCCTGACACTAATTCTGCTGAGGAGGCAAATAGAAGACGAGGAAGAGGTTCTGGTGCTCTATCGGGAGACGAGAATGGAGCTGATGTACGAAATGGCTTTAGAAGGAGAAATAGGTTGGTTGTTGAAAGCATTTGTTGGAATAGCTTTAACCATGCTGCCTTCTGCTTCTTGCATGTTCTTTTGTTGACTCATGTGATCTTTAGTTGGCATGTTTTGTACAATTCATAGACCGATGTTCCGGTCGGCCATGATATTTAAATTGAAATAATAGAAGAACTTTGTGGGTGTGTTAATTCCTATGTTGAAGTTGCTATATCATTTTCATTGATGTTAGAAGGTAAAATTTGTACCACCCTGAGAGGTACCCACTCATCTTGGTCATGCCTGTCTGGCCTTTGCTTTCTAAAGGCTTGTTGCAGGTAAATGTGTGTGTGGTGTGAATGTTGTATTTTGACTACTTGAAAGGGTTGGCCCACAATGATTAATATAGGTGCTTCAGAGGTACATGTGAGTTTGTAGTGGTTTCTTGAACTTCATTTGAAATTTTGACCTGTATTGTTGTATCTGTGTATTGCATTGATTCCTTTGATGGTGTTTGTTGTTATCTTTTGGCATTGCAGTGTTCTTTGCCTTGCTTGTGTTCTTATTTAACTCTAGTCCTGCTGATTTGAGGTCTCTTTTGTACGCTCCTTACATGAATTTTGTTTTTGGCTAACTCTTATTATTGGTCAATTTTGTTCTCAGGTGTTTCTGTTGATCTTTATGTATGTGTGTTATTTCTATTCATGTATATATCTTTAAATCAGGAAATGGAGCTTGAATTTTTTTTATTGGTCATGGAGGTGGTTGAGGAGTTCCTATCTTTTGGGTTTTTTATGGCTACATTTGCGCTGTTTAGTCTTTACTTCCCCCGGTGGCTATGGATATCTATTTATGTATTGTTATTGTTTGAGTATTTGACCATGTTTACTTCACCATGCTTGCTTCCATGTCTGATTCATTTTTTTGTTTACAAGATGTGGTCATGATCTGCTAGTGTTTGTTATTTAAAAAACTTACACTAATAATCTTATTTAACATGGACACGTTTTGTTCAATAAGTGACTGACCACTTATATCTCTAATTCAGGTCTTCCAAGTCTCCATATTCATCTCGTTCCCCTTCACCTCATCGGTAACTATCCATGTTATTCTTCACCTTTGCTTTGCATGCATATGCGTATTTATTACCTTGTTGTTGGGTTTTGGATTGTAACTTTTTTGAAGACTTACATATATGTTGCTTTTGTACTCGTCCATCTAGGTCACTTAGCTAGTAACATTTCAATGCCAGACGTTACTTAAAATGTGTGTTTTAAGCCTGCTTTACTTTGTTTCTGTTTGATGTCAATATGAGTAGGCTGTTACTCTTGCCGTCCTTCCTGGCCTGCTATGTAGGAACTGAGTCATAAGCTGTTATTTTTAACATCTATTTTCTATATTTAACTTGTCTTTTCTACCAACAACTATTACCACCACATCTAACACCTCTCATAGCGCTGGTATATTGCTCTGGTACTTTTGTCGTTTTCCACCTTGTGGGGGTCTTTCTCTTCAGTGCTTTCTATACTCAATACATCTTTGACCTTTTCATTTTACAGTGGTGGGGTTGTCATTGGGTGGGTGTTGTGCTGAGCTGCTTTTCTCCAGTCTTCCTTGCCACTTTTTGTGCTGCTTTGGCTATATTCCTTCTCTAATGGACTAATTACACTTTTTTTCAGGGAAAGAATTTCAGGCTCTCCTAGGCCAAGGCGACAACCAGTTTCTCCTGAAATGACACACCGGTCTCCCTTAAGAAGATCCATATCTCCTAGGGAGCGAACAGCTCGGGAGTCCGTGTCTCCACGGCGGAGGTCTCCGTCTAGAAGGCGATTTTCATCACGTACACGTTATGGTTCCCCATCTTTGAGCAAGCGCAGCTTTCGTTCTCCGGCCCGACGTGGTTCACCTTCTCCTCCTCGACGCGGTTCACCTTCTCCTCGACGCCGGTCACCTTCCTTAAGATGTCGGTCAAGGTCACCTTTAAGGCGTCGCTCTCCTCGGTGGCGCCGGTCACCCTCTCCATGGAGGCGACGGTTACCTTCCCCTAGGCGACGTAGATCCCCTTCTCCTGTTCGCCAGCGTAGACGAAGGTCCACTTCAAGTCCAAGGTCTAGGTCTCCGACACCTGTCCGTCGCCGGTTCCAATCTCCTGTCAGAAGGTCTGCATACTCAGTCCGCCGCAGGTCTCCGTCTCCTCATAGACGTGTATCCTCAACTCCTAAGGGACGCAGGTCCCGTACTCCTGTACGACGCAGATCATCATCTTTAGTGCGGCGCAGGTCACCCGTTGGTGATCGCAGAAAATCACCTACTCCTTCAGCCAGAAGATCTCCATCGCTTGAAAGTCGGAGTTCTGGATCACCTGCTAGAGACAGCTCTGCTTCGCCAGTTAAGATCAAATCACCTTTTGGATCACCTAGAGAAGAATCCAGGTATATTTTCAGTAAATAGAGTGAAAGAGATTTTGTTTGAATATTTTTTTTTTTGTCTTCACTGCATTATCTATTTTGCAGAATTGATGCAAGAATTTTAGGGTTTTTTCGGGCTTGAATATTTATTTCATAGATCCTCAATTAATGGTCTCAAGTTTCCTGAAAATTTGCATTAAGTATCTCTTTAAATGAGTTTGTACCTCAAGACAACAACAACAACTAAGTCTTAGTCTCAACACAAATTTGGGTCAACTAACTTGAATCGACGTTAGTAATCATCAAAGTTGTAGAATGATATTTTTGAAAACAGGTTTGCAAAAATATAATAGAGAAATTTAAAAATAAAGTGATTAGACACTCTGATCAACACTAATTCCCTCTCTCTAATTCGCCATAGGCAAAGTTGTACTCTCATCAAGCCCAAGAATCCTCATATCACCTTTCAGTAAACTCTTTCTCATGTTGTCTTAGGTCCCCTTCACATTTTGATTACTCTATTCCTCAAAAGTCAATTCTCCTGATAGATGTATTACACGGTGTTCTTTTCACATGTCCAAAGCAGTCGATGCGATTTTCGCGCATCTTATCGTCATTATGTGCTACTTTTACCCTCTATAATTAGCGCATTCCGCAATTAATCTCTTCTAGTATGCCACATCAGACGCACCATATGCAATATGCATATCTGCCACATGCTGTGGCACCTTCTGATGACTTTTTTTAACTCTCAGCACTCAATATCGTGCAATAATGTAGACCTAATTTAATTTTAATTTAAAATGCATACCCTAATTACCTATGATGCTCGGACTCAGGTTCGTGTGTCGGACACAGGTACGAGTCCCTGTGTTCGACATGACAAAGTTCAAAGTCAAAGATACGAGGACACAGTCAAAGCACGGATAGGTTTAGTTTTGAACACAATCAAGGTATTAGAATTCTAAGATTGGAGTATCGGGGACAGTCAACGTATCCGAATAGTAAGATTGGATACATCTCTGCAAATTAAAACAAGAAAGTCAATTACTCAATCTAATTAAAGATAACGTCAATCTTCCATAAGTTTCCTTCTATATGCTATATATGAATTTAAAAGGCTTTCATTTTTAAAAATGATATTTCTTTGAGAGCCGGATCCGATTCTCTGAAAATCAGCTGTGAGCCGGACATATCACCCGTGTCTGTATCCGGTCGTGTCTGGTGGACACCGGTACTCCAGCAAAAATGCCGAGTCCGGAGTCCGAGCATCATAGTTGATCACCAAAAAATCTGGTTGCATTTCTCCTCAACTATCATGGCTTTGGCTCCGGGATCTATATCTCCATCAGTCCATCCAGTTTCCTATCTCTTTGAATTATAGAACCCAAATAATAAAAGATGTTACTTATCGGTATAAACTTACAATTTAAGTTTACCTCACCTCTAAGCACCTCTGCTACCCATAATCTTGCACTAAGTCCCTTTGATTTGTTTTTTTTTTTTTTTTACATTTCCAACTTAGGCCCAATGTCTAATAGATAAATACATTATCATCCGTAAATATCTTGCACCATGGTATTTCGTCTTGGATTGACCTCCTTATATTTATCCATAACTAAGGCAAAAAGTTACAGATTAGGCGCTGACCTTTGATTTACTCCAATTGTAATAGGGAGCTATACAATTGACCCTAATAGTGCGCATGCTAGTAGTGCAACCCTTGTATATATCTCAATGATGTCCACGTAACACAATACATCTTTTCTTGCCAATGCCCACCATACCACTTCCCTCAAGACCTTGCATATTTTGCTTTGCAGGAATACAGTGATGGCACGTAGGCGACCAATTGCAATGTCACCTCAAAGGGATCAGTCTGATAGAAGTCATTCACGCAGAAATGTGCCATCAGTATCGCCTTCTCCGCAGAAGTCTCCAAGTCATATAGAGTCACCTCTACCACGGACTAGGGATTCCGGTGAAAATAAGAGGTTTGCTGCCTAGGTTGTAGAGTGTCAACTGATTAGTCTTATGAGAGGCCCTTGTTTCCTCATTGATAATAAAGACTTCCGCATTCTACCCTTGTGCAGGTTGGCCAGTCCGTGTGACAGTCCTGTTAACAGAGCTGGGTATCCAATTACTCTTGATAACGGTCAAAGCCCTCCTACTGATTCGAGAGTTCAGAGGGTTCGTCATGGTAGCCCCCGTATTCGGGAGGAGCAGTTGGAATATGCCAGGTTTGATTACTCAAAAAATATTGGTTATGTTTATGTATATAGATTTCTGTATGTAGAAAGCTGTATTATCTAATTTGTTTGTCACAATCCTCGTATGTTGAATCCCACTGTTGTAGGGAGGATGCAAATAAACACATGTCAACTGTAGGAGGATCTGTCCGCTCATCTGGTGACAAAAAAACAGAGTCTATTGATAGGCTCACGAGCCGACCCTCTGGTGGTAACTACTCAAGACAAAAAGACAATGAAATGACAAGGTATTTTAAAGGCATCTGATGCTATTGATTCTAATTAGTTGATTATGTTTATCTGTAGAAGTGTCCAATTTATATAAATGTATGTTTTTATTTTGCTGCTTGATTTCAGTGTGGATGTTATAAAGGAAGTCCGTGCTACTAAAAAGTCACCACTTCGAGGGTCTGAATCAGGGGAGAGGCCTGTTTCATTGCGTACCGGGGATGGTTTTAAGTTTGATGATAAGAAAAGCTCGCACTCAAGAGATGCTAGAGACTACAGCAGATCTGAGACCTTGGCGAATTCACAAAAAAGACGGAGAAGCCCAAGTGTTGATTCGGACTCTGGATCGGATGGAAGTGATAAGGGAAAGGTTGAAGTTGCTGACAAGAGGAAGCATAGAAGGTCAAGTCGGCGAGAAGTGGCTTCAGATGCTACCAGTTCTGAATCTGAGATGGAGGATAGAAAGGAAGCTAAGAGGAGAAGGAAAGAAGAGAAGAAATTGCGTAAAGAGGAGCGTCGCCGGCGTCATGAGGAGCGACGTCGGAGGAAGGAGGAGAAGCGTGCAAGTAAACGGAAGCGGAAGTCCAAGGATGCTGATGCTCTGTCTTCTGATATGGAGAATATTGAGAAGGATGCCAATGCTTCTAATGGTGATCGTAAGACAAAGAAGTATTCAAGTGAAGAGGAAGAAACTGAATCACAAAAGAAGAGACTCGAGATTGAGCTACGTGAAAAGGCTCTTGAATCACTTAGAGCAAAGAAGGGTGTCAACCGTTAAATCTGTTGCTGTTTTCTAGACTTATGCTGCTTTCTCTCCTGTTTTTTTTTTTTTTTTTTTTGCGGCGCTGGACAATTTTTAGTGTTCATTTTGTTGCTTTTGTTACTCATGTTGCTGTGTACTTTTTATTGATATTTCCATAATGTACTTGATATATGTTTTAATGTAGTCTGTGTTTTGCTGCTGGCAGTTGAGATGGATAGTTGAGGATTTCCTGAGATAATCTCTTGACTGCAACTGTATGCAGGACTTGCTGCTAATATAACGGTAATAACTGTTTCCATTTGCTGAGAATTTGTTTTCTGATATATGTAGTGTCCAGAGAGTATCACTAAGTGATCTTGCTGAACTTAACTGATCGAGTCTTTACTTGTATGGTAATTGGTTATCTTTGTATTGAGCTATTGGTATATGTGTTCACTAAATCTACTGACCATTCTCTCTTGAAACAAAGTAATACCTAATGGTGTGATAATGCTAGTTTTGAGTTTAGTACTAAGTCAGCTTTCTGGTTAATTGATAGATCAGATATTCCAACTAGTTGTGGTTGAGAACTCGAGCTGGTCTACTGTTTGAGCTCCATTCAGGTGAAGTATTTCAGTCCTTCAAAGCAGTCTCTTAGAAGAAGATGCTAAGTGTTTACCTCTTAGGCTGTCAATATACATACACTGAAATTCATAACTTGGACCTATTCTGTTTTTCTGTAAGCTTACTTTTGTATTATTGGCAGCTTGAGAGGTGTCGTTGGATTCTGTTATCTAAAAATTTTGCGTGGTGCTAAAATTGGATGCCTCCCCTACTGATCTTGGTAACACCTTTTCTCCATATGTGTAGGCAAATGGTTATGTACTTGTATGCTACGCTATAATTGCCAGTGACAATCGATAGGCCTTTGTAGAGGTGGTGGTTGTCAAAATTTTGCAACTATTTATATTATATAGGCTTTTACGTTGCTTCTGCAATGTAGACAAACTCAAACCATTTCTTGATGATGAAGCTTACGCATTAGCGTTGTCCTGTTGGTTTTCCAGTATTACTATATTATGTTTTCCAGGCAGTGAGAAGACAAGAACGATTTAGTTTTGTGCTATAAATTCTATACCCTACATAAACTTTTGTGATGTGCTGTATTACTTACCCCTGATATCAGCTAATTCAGACTTTTTTTCTGCATTTAGTGGGGCTAGGGCAACTATTTTGTGGATACTGTATCGGGAAGTTCTATAATTTTATTACATTTGACATCGTTTGTGAAAAAGGTGATGAATGACTTTGGGTTACACAGGTGCTAGCTCCTGTTAAAGTTTGGTTTATGAGGTTTTGTTGCTCTTAGTCCTCGTGACTCTTTATTCCTACTTTTCACATGGTCCCTCATAGCTTTTGATGTTTGCTTTGCTCTATGCTTAATTTACAGTACAGTGTGCAGTTTGGAGTTGCTGATCTTAGAAAGGGCTAGATTAAACAAAATGGAGCTGGAATTTAAATTGGTGTTGACCATGTATTTGAGTGAACCTTTTTGTTATTTTTACACTGGCATATCAGATATACGGACTATGATTTTTACACTCCACAAATTGATTTTTACACTCCCACTTGTGAGTCACAGTACCCCAATGCTTCTCTCACAAAGGGGAGTGTAAAAAAAAAACATTTTGGAGTGTAAAATCAGTTCCCCAGATGTACCTGTCTCGTCTTGTCTTGTCCTGTACTTGTGAAAACTGTGAAGTGCTAAAAGATAAATAAAATGGAGTGATTGAAAAAGAAGAAAAGAAGAAAGATGACCGTGTTTGTACTTTGTAGTCTGTATGTTTGTGTGGGAATGTTTCCCTTTCTGGTGTGGGCTTGTCTGTTTCTTGTTGATGAAGGCATGCTTTCATTTTGGAAAATAAATGTTACTCATTTGTGAAATATTTACAAAAGGACACCCATATCATTTACTACATAGTCTACATTAATACCCAAGTAATAGCAATCTATATCAATGTTAGGTATCTTTGGGAGACGTTTAGTAATTTGCTGTGTAGTTTATGTCAGTTACTAAAAACTTTAAATTTACCAAATAAAAAGTCATTGCTTAACTAAAGGGTACCATTTGAATGGGTGAGTACTAGGCCGGGTGGCGGTTACTCGCGAGTGGTGGGGCGGGTACGGTTTGGATTTTGTACCCGCCGGGTGGGTATATGGGTATGGATAGGCCTATAATCCACTACCACCCCACCCCACCCCACCCCATTGACATCAAGTAGTAGCAATCTATATCAACGTTAACGTTTAATTTGTGTTGATAACGTTTGATTTGTGTACATTAGTTGAAAACTTGGGTATCTTTGAGAGATGTTTTAGTAATTTGCTGTGCTGTTTATGTCCGGTACTGGCTCTTCCTATTGAGGCTTAGGAGTCGGATATAAGGGGTAAGCAATACGGCACATCACAAAAAAAATTTAGTGGTTCTCGGGACTGTTGAGTCTAGATTATGCTGCAGAATCTCAGTGGCTCCATTACCAGTTTACCACGTTACCTTGGTTATCACTTTTTCCCAGAATCCTAAATGGTATCACATGTTTTTTCCATTGTCGTGTGGATAATTATTTTTTCTTGAAGCAGAATCAGACATTGTTTCTGCTGCCTCTTTTGCCCTTCCCCTTAGACAAGGGACTGGTAGATCCTTGACTTGTTTGTTACAAGAGCAGAGGGAATGATAATGGAAAATGTTTGTGCTACTCCCCCCTCCCCTCCTCCGCTGGTTCATTGTCATTATCTATTCACCTAGGATCTCTTCATATAGCTGATGAAAACGAACAAAGAAACCTACATGTTGGCTAGGAGGATTGATGTCCCATTAATTGGGGTGTTTACATAAGAACTTTGTAAATTTGTACTAGACTTTACTTGATTCTTAAGGAAGTTTTGAGACTCATTTAAGTGTTCGTTGTGTTGTTTGACTTGTTGGTTCATTGTGTTCGTTCTTGCCAGTTTTATTGTGCCACTGGAGCTATTACCTTCTTTTTTGGCATGCAGCCAAACTGGAAGGCTTTACGTCTTAATTTCTTATCAATGACTGGTGTGAACCTCGTTGGCTCTGTCGTACTGGTGAGTGAGTTAGGTAGACTTGGTAGTCGTGGTTACAGAAAATGAGGGACTCCTCTTCAGAGTTGTGGTGTTTCTTTCAGGCGGATGGGTTTTGGTACGATTACAATTACTTCGATTCAAGATTGTGCTATGTCCTTATTTAGTTTAGGTTAGCTGCTTCATTGCCCAACATGTTTTTCTAGGAGAGGGCTGGCAGGGAATTCTTCTCTTCATGTTAATTCTTCAAATACTGTCACTCTGTTTTGACATGTTTTTTCTTCATTATAATAGGCGGTCCTTGCTTGTTTATCGGACTTCATCAAATGGCTTTTGCCCTTTTCCAAGTGGCTGGCAACCAATATTGAATGCTTTGTCATTGATGAAATCAGTGGAGAGTAGCTAATAACATAGACGAATTTTCAAACGTATAACACCTTGAAACGAAGTGGTTATTTTCCGCTTACTGTTCAACCGTTTTACCTATATATTACCGTACTGTTTTGTTTCTGTGGTATCGTCTTTATGGCTTCAATCTAATTCATCGAAGAATGCAACTGATACTATTTTAGCCGGTTGTGGATCTAGAAACCAAATTTATCCTATTATTTTTCATATCAATCTTACAAAATGATGGAGAGCATGTGGCGTGGGACAAGCGGAAAATGTTGCTGTGTCCTTGGCTTAATTACTCTAATGTATCCTTCATGTAGCATTATTTATGCTTCTAATTATAATGTATCCTTCATGTGGTTTCATCGATGTTAAATTGCAAGATTTCCATATAAATTCGGGATAAATCACATTTAGATGCTCGTCAGCACCACAAACCAGAAGGCGTGTGCACACATTTTTTTTTTTTGGGACTAAAATGAAACATTTTTGGATAACCTTTATTATTTTTCAAAATTTACACCATTTGCTACCATTTTGCCACTATTATTATCTACGGACTTTTCCAAATAAGGAAGAGCATGTAGTATGTGATAATGCTGCGAGTTGTTGACTTGGTACTTTAACTGGATGTAGAGGTATCACAAAAAAAAAAAAAAATGGATGTAGAGGTCTCTATGGACTATTTACCAGTTTGATTCATCGGGCAAAACTGTTATTAGGGAATGAATTATACTTCTAATTAAAATAAATTTTTAAGATGTTTTTATTGATGTTTACAAAACAAGGATTCCAATAAACACAAATCCAGTGTGATATCACGTCTGGACGCTCATCGGCCATCATCACTAGTCATAAGCGATTATTTGGAATTATATACATTCGTTACAGACGCATTAAAATTGACGTGCTTGTGCAGTTGTGCGACATCTTAAGACTTGGTGGTTACTGCCCTGTTATGGATAGTGTTTCCGTGGCTGATTTTCATTGGGTAAATCCTCTTAAAGTTTTGGAAATCAGATAAGCTGATCACTGCCTTCGCTCTTGGCTACCTGAGGTTCTTCTGCAGTGCAAATCACCCATCACAAATGAAGATGACAATCATCGAATGGTTATGATTATGAGGGCAAACTGAGATCACAAAATTCCTTACTAGTCCTATGGCTCTCAGTGTCCCTTCCAACTCATTTTTCATAACTTCTACCCCTCATTCAAGGCTAGTGTCTAAGAACCCAAGGCAGCTCACTGTCTTTGCGAAGAATGCTGGTCCCTTCTCCTCTTTTAGGCTACGTAAACCAGCAGGGGATGACTCCTCCTCTGCATCATCCAATGACGAAGGTCGAACTAGTCCATTTCAGTTCAACTGGGGAAAGATGTCTGATGTTACGTCTCTAATTCCAGTTGTTAGTACCCCTCCTGCATTGGCAGGGGCTGGTAGGCAGAAGGACGGAGGAACGGTTTTTGTGGCCGGGGCCACCGGGCTGGCAGGAGTGCGCATTTCTCAGATGCTGCTGAGAGAGGGGTTTAGGGTTCGAGCCGGGGTGCCTGAACTTGGTGCTGCTCAGGAACTGGCTCGCTTTGCCTCGGACTACAAGGTACTACCTCCATTTCTACTTAAACTTCCCGCTTCCTTTACAAAGGTCTCATAAAAGTCATCTTATAGTTAACTTCTTAATTCTCAGACGAGTATGAACACTGACATATTATTTGAGGCCAAAAACATTGCAACTCTCTATAAAAATGGCGAATTTGATACACTTGACAATGTACGATTGTTTGGCACTTGTAAGAGAGCACAAAAGTAACAGAGCATAAGAAGAAAAGAGCTCTGGATGGAGATGAAGTCTCAGAAAGCTGCATGTCTGCATATCAACTCATTTTTGTTTAATCGATAGCGTGGAAAAGTTTAGTGCAATAGTAATTGAATAGAAGCAACGGATTTGCTTTTTTTACTTACAATGTATAGTTGGCAGATCATATCCGCGGAAGATCTGAAACGCTTAAATGCTGTACAATCCACGTTCGAGGATGCTGAATCAATAGCAAAAGCAATAGGGAATGCAAGCAAAGCAGTTGTCACCATTGGTTCCTTAGAGAATGGCCCTGCCCAAGAGGTCACTACAGCAGATGCTTTGCGGGTGGTGGAAGCAGCCCAACTGGCAGGAGTGCGCCATGTTGCGATCATCTATGATGATTTAGCAGCAACTACCTCAACTAACAGTGTACTGAATGGAATATCCTCTTTTTTCAACAATCTCTTCTCAAGGTCTCAGCCATTAACTATCTCTGAGTTCCTAGAGAAAGTCATCCAAACAGATGTCAGATACACATTCATCAGGACAAAATTGACTGACGACTTTTCCCCTGAGAGTACCTACAACGTTGTTGTGGCAGCAGAGGGAAGTGATGGCGCCAACGACTACAAAGTAATGTAATGTATGCAAAATTGAAATGTTTTTGGTCTGCTGAATACATCTGTGCTATCCTTTTTAAGAATTTCGATTTGTGTAACCATATTTTAACTTTTTCGTCCCTGAATTTAGGTAACACGGACAAGGATGGCTGCTTTGGTGGCAAATCTCTTTTCAAATACAGAAGTAGCAGAAGATAAGGTATGTTTTGGTTCATCACAATGACCTTTTCCTGAAAAGTTTGTGATGTAAGATGTCATTAGCAGGTTTTGAGTGTGATATTCACGTATCACAATTTGGCTTAATCTTTGTTGATGGGTTCTACCTCTTCAGGTTGTGGAGGTTTATACTGATCCATCAGCCCCATCAAAGTCTCTGGACCAACTTTTTAGGTATTGCATTCTGCACTACAAATAGCAAGTGTCTTATTCATTACTTATTGGTAAATGGTCATTTAAGTTGATGTTAAAACCTGTTGCGATAAAAAGTTAAAAAATCTTGGCATTGTCAGTGTCATTCCTGAGGATGGAAGAAGGCAAGCTTATGCAGAAGCAGTTGCAAGAGTAAAAGCAGAGGAAGCCGCAATGAAAGCTGCTGAGCAAGCCCGTGAAGCAGCTCAGGCTAAGAAGCAGCTTGAAGAAGAAGTGAAAAAGTTGTCAGAGCAAGAAGCAAGAGCTGCTAGTTTAGCTGAGGAAGCTAAGCAGAAGGCAGAGGAAGCAGGCACTTCTGTGGACAGCTTGCTAGCCAAGGCGAAAGACTTGGGATCAGGATTCTCTTGGGAGAAGTTCGGGTCACAGTTAAAAGCCCCTGCTTTTGAGGTCCCGAGAGTGCAGATTGCCACTGTGAGAGGACAAGCAAAGGCTCGTAATTTGCCTGCTCAGAAAGCTGTGATCAAACAAAGTACCCTGAAGCCGAAACCAAAGCAAAAACCAGAACCAGAGCCTTCCTCAATGAAAAACGAAAAATCAGATGGTCAAGAGGCCAAGAAGGAAGTAAGGAACATTTTGGGTGGTCTGTTTAAGCAAGAAACTGTCTATGTTGACGATGACTGATGATGGCCAGAAGGTCTTTTAGACTCCACTGCCCAACTTAACATGACTTATGGCTTGGGGATTCTGGTTTCTTGTCCTTTTAAGTGAAGTATGTAAGTATGTATCATGTTAAAATATTATTTGTCTGAAGTTAGGCTGGTGAAGATTACTTGAAAGGATCATGAAATCTACTCTGTGCAATCTGCTACTTCTAAAGTCTAAGTCTTGTTGATGTATGAAATGTAAGACAAATTCTGAGATTTCATACAAACTGCGAAGAAATCATGTTTGACCTTGATGAAGCAAGTTCAATTGCAGGGTGGGTGAATAATGCATATTATACATTGTGGACAATTCACTGTTATCACGCCGAGATTTGGGACTAAAGATATGTGTTTAATACAATCAGTTGGCTGAAAAGGTTTAGAAGGTGTCAATGGTGATACGGATTGGTAACTTGTATAGTTGTGGCAATTTGATCAGTCGAGCAAGTAAAGATTTCATGATTATGATGTTATTTGATCACATTTACTTGAGAACTTGGGATGATTTTATTGAAAGTTTCCCGAACCAATCATACTCTACTAAGATAACTAATCTTTGAATTGACCCCCCAAAATCCCAATTTGCTTGCTTCTCACGCCGACACGATTCATGTTCTACACATTTCTGATAGGCATGTGATACTCTTACATAACAATATACAGTATGAAACTCTATCTTGGTGCTAATTACCGTAACAATTACTAATATGAAGACAAATACTTTGGATTAAAGAAATAATAAGCAAAGTTGATGCATACTAAATGGTTGAATTAAGTCACAACTCACAACTCACAATATATTAAGGGCTACACAATTTGTAAGGGCTGGTGGTTAGTTGTTACTTTCTTATTAGTTTGTACGAATGGTATGGCTAGATAAATTTCACAAAGAATAAGAGCGTAAGTATGGTTACTGATCGAGTGTGGCATAACAAAAAGGTGTAAAGTGAGCACTACGGAGTAGTAGTATTATGCATGAACAGTGGACATTTCTCAATTCTCATGCAGTTGAACCTTTTTTATCACGAGAATTGTAAAGACTATAGCTCAAATTAAAAATCTCGTTCTCAAACAAAGAACACTCCTTATCTATCATGCTTGGGCGGCTGACAATAACTCCAATAATTAATGGAAACATTCATGATGATTCTTGCTTCTGCTCACATGATCATTGTTTTCAATTAGGTGGTTACATCTAACTTCACAACACAAGCTAAGGAGAACTTCCTCTAGCTAGATTGTCACCCGAACTTTTAAGTGTAAAAAGCGATCTTAACCTTCACATGCAACATCACCAAACTGATAAGCAACATTCTTTATTGACGAATAGATATAAGCAACATTATAATCAGTACATTATCACATATAGTAAAGGAACAATGATACAGATATATTAGCATACACCAACACACTTTTCCTTTACCATCTAGGCTATATATTTTGGCATACATTTCTGCGCGTCAATCCCTTGAGTGTTAGAAAATGTCACCTAAGTGTTCAATCTCAGACAAATTGACCCATGTCGAAAAACAAGTCGCATTCCTTTCTGACAAACAAATTAGCACTCTGTACAAACCATTGATTGTAACAGGACTTCTCCTCTTCTTGTTTTACATTCTAGTAACTAATAGCCACCTTGACAAACCACCACAATACTTCGCCAAATTAAGACAAACGCTTACGCCTTTTCACAATGATCACCATGGTGTTGATTCTGATCCTACAAACATTAGTCACATCGCTATAGGAATAGCAGGCTCAGTGAACTCATGGAAGTCTAGGAAACCATACATCGAAGCCTGGTGGCAGCCTAATGTAACCAAGGGATATCTGTTTCTAGACCGCGAACCTAAAGAAATTCTCCCTTGGCCTGCTTCATCCCCTTCATACACTATCTATGAGGACATATTGCGGTACGGAGAATACAACAAGCATCCGATGAAGCATGCTATCCGAATGGTAAGAGTGATCGTAGAGACTTTTGGAAAGTTAAATGAAGGAATTAGGTGGTATGTCATGGCAGATGATGATACTATACTTTTCTTAGATAATTTGGTGGAGCTTTTGTCAAGGTATGATCATACGAAATACTTTTACATTGGAGAAAATTCAGAGACTTCGCAGTCAAACTTTGATAACTCATATGAGATGGCGTTTGGTGGAGCTGGATATGCTATAAGCTACCCTCTCGCTGAGGCCTTGTCAAAGAATATGGATGTTTGCATTAAGAGGTATCCTTCCTTGTATGGAAGTGATCATATGATGCAGTCTTGTGTCGCTGATTTGGGAGTTCCTCTAACTCATGAGAAGGGATTTCATCAGGTATATATTTCACCTAGCAGTTGCTGACTTGCTGGTCAATTCAAGTTTAATTTATGCGAGATACAACCTCTACGTAATAATCATTACAGAAAAAAGCTACATATACCCAATCCCTCTTAATTCTGCTTGTGCAGGAGCGTCTTTAAAGACATTGGAGCAATGTTATATTGTTGTACAGATATGTAAAGAAGTCTATATGTAACTTGTAATTAACATGTGTGCTTTCTAATTCTCGTCATGCAGATTGATCTACGCAGAGACTTGTCAGGGTTCTTGTCATCACATCCACAAGCCTCAGTTCTGTCTCTTCACCACCTCGACACGGTTGACCCTCTATTCCCTTCCATGCAAAGGCTGGAGGCCCTAAACCATCTAATGAAGGCGGCCAAGGCAGATCAATCTAGGCTTTTACAACAAACCATTTGCTATGAAATGTCTAAAAGCTGGTCATTTTCTATAGCATGGGGCTATAGTGCTGAAGTTTATGAGAAGATCATACCCCCAAGTGTCCTAAAAAAGCCCCTTGAGACATTTGGCCCCTGGCGTAAGCCTTCAGGGGCACCATTCATGTTTAACACACGCTGGTTATCCAGAAACCCTTGTGATAATCCGCATGTATTTTACCTCGAATCTGTCGACAACATTACCGAGAAAGATCAGATCATCACGAGCTATACTCGGAGATCAGCAAGGAAGATGCCATCTTGTTCACCACCTCCTAGTCAGAATTCTACCTCTGTCTTACCAATAGATATTGCCAAGATTATAGTTGTCTCACCTGCTACCAAATATATTGCTGGGGTAAGTAGACGTCCTAAGATAATTTAGATGTTCTGGTTCATTTAATTTCTTGATTGAGATTGCTAGACATTTTTCACAAATTATTAAAAATAGACAGTTTAATTTTAGCTTAGAATTGGTTAAAATTTGACATACTCACAAATTAGGTTTAAGTGATCACGTTCTCGTTTCATTAACATTGCAATAAAAATGACCACTTCAAAGTTAAACGGCCTCATACAAGATATTCTAGACATAGTGAAACTAAGTTGATCTTGAGAAATTTAGATTAAATTTAGTTTCTTGTAGGAGTATAAATAGGTGCTGATTACACATTTATACTATACTAGTATAGTTTGATGAGGTTATATGAAAATGTTGTTACAAGTCGTAGATTGAGTTGTAATGATTTTGCTTATTTGTTAACAGGTTGGAACTAGAAGGGAGTGCTGCGACGTTCTAGACCAAGTTGAAAAGAATGTTACCATGATCAAGTATAGAGCTTGCATGAAAAATGAAATAGTGGGAGTTGATGGAGACTCAAACATCGCACCGTTATAGTTGAATACGTTTTTCTTCTTTTTTCTAACGGAAACATAATTGATTATGTTAATATGTTTTGAAGTGACAAAAGAACATCGCCTGGTCCATACATAGTCATGATTTATTTATTTGTAATCTTTCGTACTGTAAAGGGTTGTTTAGTAAAGAGTGTGTAATAGAGGAAAAAAAGAGAATCTTATAGGAGGAGATGTAATTATCATTACAACTATAAGTGATAATTTACCGTTATATATGTATGGTCATGCAAGGTTCAAATTGAATTATGTTATTTAGAAATAATCAATTTACATCTGTCTTCATATTAGTCTCCACTCTATCCTAATTCCCTTTAATTTGGGCTAAATGAGATGTGATGGTAATTACATAACACCCTCTCCACCAAACGTAATTTGTGAATTTAGTCACGCTGTAACCCATACAAAAGCCTCGTTTCGGGCTCCAAAATGGAAAATTGAACGAAAATTGCCAGGAGACATACTAAACACATATAATATAGTATGCAAGCAAAAATGTAGCCTAGGCATAGCCCAAACTATCGGTTTTGTCCATTATGTACATGCTCGAATTGAGCGCTAAACACACCGTAAAACTAACAAGACGAACATATGCGACAATTAAACTCCAATATTTCCAAGTAGCATGCTTGGTCACTTTCGAAACATTTCCTGGAAAATCAAAAATCGACCCAAAAGCCGGTTTTTGTTTACTATATAACCTAGGGTTGTTCACATTTCGGTCCGGACTGAAAAATGGACCAGACCGGACCGTGGACCATTCGATCCAGAACGAACCCGGAACGAAAAGATTTAGGTCCGGTCTTCGGTCGACAACATTTTAGATTTCGGTCTTAGGTCCAGTCCAGTCCAAGACCAGAAAATTTCGGTCCCGACCAGATGGACCAAAAAAACTGTTTTTATGAAGAAAAAAACACAAATTTTCCAAAATGTTAGATTAAATATGATTTTTATGTATAAATTAACCTTACTACTTATTGTTATTAATGGATTAAGTAGTATTGTAGTACGACATGTACTTGGAGTATTTATTATCTCCAAAAGTTTAAAAAAGAAATCGTAAAAAGCTAGATTTCAGTCCGGTCTCGGTTCGGTCCAGGCTAAGACCGGTTGGATTCGGGTCCGGTCTTCGGTCCAAGTTTTTTCCAAATTTGGTCTTCGATCCAATCCGGTCCTAGACCGATGAACACCCCTAAACCACGCAAAAATCTCGTTTCGGGCCTCGAAATGAAAATAGACGAAAATTGGCATGAGCCATCCTAGACACATATAATGGTGCATGGAATAATAAATAAGGCAAAAAGTAGCCTAGGTATAGCCCAAACCATCGATTTTGTTTACTATACACATGCTCGAATTAAGCGTTGATCAGCGTAAAACTATCGAGACGAAGGAATGACATTTTCATGCGCTACAATTATACTCCAATATATCCTATGAGCATGCTTGGTCACTTTCGGAATATCCCGGAAAATCAAAAATCGACACAAAATGTCGTTTTTTATGGACTATAACCCACACAAAAACCTCGTTTCGGGCTCTGAAATAAAAATGGACAAAAATTGGCAGGATCCATCCTAAACACATATATAATGGTGTATGAAATAAGAAATAACGCAAAAAGTAGCCAAGACATAGCCTAGACCATCGATTTTGTCCATTATGTACATGCTCGAATTAAGCGCTGATCACAGCGTAAAACTATCAAGACGAAGGATTGAAATTGCCATACGCTAAAATTATACTCCGATATATCCTAGAAGCATGCTTGATCACTTTCGGGATATTTTCCAGAAAATCAAAAATCGACCCAAAATGTCGTTTTTTGTGGATTATAACCCACGCAAACACCTCGTTTCAGGGTCCGAAATAAAAATGGACGAAAATTTACAGGAGCCATCCTAGTCACATATATCAATGTATGGAATAAGAAATAACGCATAAAGTAGCCTAGACATAGCCCAAACCATCGATTTTGTCCATTATGCACATGCTCGAATTAAGCGCTGATCACAGCGTAAAACTATCAAGACGAAGGATTGACATTGCCATATGCTACAATTATACTCTAATATATCCTAGAAGCATGCTTGATCATTTTTGGAATATTTCCCGGAAAATCAAAAATCGACCCAAAATGTCATTTTCTGTGGATTATAACCCACGCAAAAGCCTCGTTTCGGGGCCCGAAAGAAAAACGGACGAAAATTTGCAGGAGCCATCCTATACACATGTAATGACGTATGGAATAAGAAATAACGCAAAAGTAGCCTAGACATAGCCGAAACCATCGATTTTGGTCATCATACACATGCTCGAATTAAGCGCTGATCACAGCGTAAAACTATCAAGACGAAGGATTGACATTTCCATATGCTACAAT